>OVBB01001100.1:0-15895 GCA_900406415.1 Isatis lusitanica
TTTAAGCCTTTGCAAATATGTTATATTCTCTCTCATTTTAGTGCATGAATTTGTTATCTAGAGTACTTGCTCACGTGAACAAGGAAAAAAAAAACAAACATCGTGAAGTTATCATCAAATTGTAAATAAGACAATATAACAACCAGAAGACAAGAAAGAAAGACAATTCTTTAATCGCACATGGAACAGAATGAATCAATGACTAGACAGCATAGTTAGGAGGGTAAGGTTGAGCTCCAGCATTGTAACCTTGATTGGCTTGTTGTGCGGTCTGGTAAGCGGTTGGCATTGCGGGGCCACCGAGTTTAGTTATCCCTTGATGTCGACCCATGTAGAAGCATCCTACACAACCACTTANAACGATCATCGCTTACTATCTCCGGATTTTTAAGTTAAACCGTCAGAAATCAGTTAGCCAAAGAGGAATAGATGAAGAGGGAATTGAGAAACATAGGAAGGGAGTTTCATGAATTTATAAGGGAATGTTGTTCATGTTGTGCTACAAATTGCAATTGACTTAAAAAAAAAAAAAAGAAATGCAAGAGACATAAAATAGTAATGATATTGGGCAAGTGTTCTTTATTAACAAGATAGTACAGAGTAAGAGAATTTGTGTGTCAAAAGTCAGATGATCACATGAAAATTAACAGATTGATACAAATTTATCTATGAACGCTGTTTTATTGTTATGACTTAATCATTAACATTCGTTATATATATATGAGTGTTCATCGAGTCTTAGAACTTTTGAAGCATTCACATTTGTTCATTTGGTTATCTGGTGAAAAAACCTATATAGCTGGGTTTAAGTCTATAGTATGAAATTGATATAGTTATATAAATAAAAAATTATCGACTTAAAAACTATCATTTGTGGAACGAAAATGAAGTCTGAAAATGTATTCAAGTGTCTCATATAATAAGTCAAGTCAAGCTTTAAAGGTTATTGAGTTTGGTACTGTTGTATTATTTTTTGGACTATGTTGAATGATTGATCCATCTGTTGTGGCTGGCAAAACAGCTTTAGTTAATTACTTTTTAAGGATTAATTATTTTCAACTATGTTTAATTGACTTCTCCATGTAAGCTTAGTGGTTTCCACTTCCATCTTCGTTAATGTAACTAACTTGAAATTTTTCATCTGCAGTTACGACTTAATTTTATTAGCTAATGTTTATTTTAGATACTTGGCTGGGTAACGAGGGGATGATATCAAGAGGCGCCTATGCAAGTTGAAAAGGTTAAACAAAACAAAAAGTGGGAAATATCAATTTGTAGCCCACCAAAACCAAATTGCATTGCATGCTTTTTCTATACCATGCGAGGTTTTACAAGGAACAAGACACATTACAACTCATTATAACCCAAAAACTCTCTTAACTAACGCATTGCTCTATTACTTTCTCTGTTTTGATGTTTCTCTTCCAGTGCATGGCTGCATCCTATTTGTTTCCTTCTCCTTTGTTCAGGCTCGCCGGTAAATGAACGAATCATATCCAACTTATAGCTATAGTCGCAATCTACCATCTCCTAATCAGAGTCTCTGAATCTTTCACTCGCACCCAAGATTGCTCATGATCGGCTAATCTTTCTCACTCAACCAATGCTTCCAAGTCCCCTTTTCCATTATATCTCGAAGTCACACTACAGCTTCAGGAAGCATGACTTACCACATGGTCTTTTCTCAAGACTGGTTCTAATTGAGAAACATGAGATGTATTCTACAAGTCTCAAGCCGTCGCAACCACCTAGAATGGGCCATATTACTTAGCTGCAAGCTTTTGACAGAATGACTTGGTCAAATAATGCTACCAATTAGGGTCCTAGTTTCAATAAAACCAACAATCCCACCTAAAAGCTCCATATCTCGTCGGCATTATTCTTCATTAACATATGCTTGAGCTTTCATTAGATGATCCTTGTTGTCTCTGTGCATAGCAGCATCTCTATTTTTTTACATGGTTTCCAACTCGAAGTTTGTTGTAGACCCTTCTTCAAACCTCAACAACTCTGGAGGATGTCGCCAGCAAAGCAGTTTAAAAACGGAGACGTTTTGAGAGATGTATGATGTGATGAATGGTATCATAACTCTCAACGTCCTATCCAGCTCAACCACTTACTGCAAGCTCATCCTTCAGCTCAGCACCTCTCTTCATTCATTAGTCGACTCGTCTGTATTACCATTCTTCTTCTGTCTATAATAGCTTCTCCAAGGCCTATCACCGCCGCAATGCTTGATTCTTTTATAGCCTTTCCCGTCAGCAGACGTCGTCGGATCTGATCACCAGCTTCGAATGCACGAATTCTTTTGATCTTGAGCTTGAGTATAAAGTAACTGATGACACTTTTCCTAACTTCTTTCTCATTTAAGCTCAAGAAAAAATGGTACTCTCGGTTGCAAGACGAGCCAGAGAAAGCCTTAGATCTTACTGGCATGACTGTACGAGCTTGACGTAATTCTCTTACTTCTGGCAGAGAAGTAGTGTTTACCTCAAGGTCTGAGCAGTTCAATAGATCAAGAACTTTGAGGGGATTCAGGTTCTGCATTTCCACTGGCAAGTGTCGGAGTCTTTTGCAGTTCTTCAAATCTACTGTGTCAAGTTCAGCGAGATCCCCAATAGAAGATGGCAGCTCTCTTATGGCAGTGCCGACAAGATATAACTCCTTTAGATTTTGAGGAAAATCAACAATAGTCTCCAGCTCCGAGCAGCCGGACAGTTTGAGCGTGACGAGAGATTTTAACTTACTCATTCCCACTGGCAGATTCCGAAGCTTCTTGCAATCCTCCAAACTTAGTATAACAAGCTCGGAGAGATTCTCAAGCAACGGTGATGGGAATGCTTTTACCCCAGTGCCGGCCAGATATAACTCTTTGAGGTTTCTTGGTAGATCCTGAATTTTCTCAAGCTTTGAGCATCCAGATAGTTTCAGCGTGTCAAGAGATTTCATGTTACACATACCCATTGGCAGCTCTCGGAGCCTTTTGCAATTCTCCATATCTAGTGTTAAAAGTTTACAGATATGGTTGCACAGAGAAGATGGGACTTCTCTTATGGCGGTCTTGGCCAGATATAACTCTTTAAGGTTCTGAGGGAAACCCTGAATCTTCTCAAGCTCTGAGCAACCAGAAAGATCAAGAACTTCGAGAGACTCAAAAGTGATCATGTCAGGCAGACTTCTCAAATTAGAACAGTCTTTCAGCTTCAAGAAAACAAGCTTGCCAATATCTTGACTAGAGAAGCTAACAAGATGGTCTAATTCTCTTATGCCAGTTCCCTGGAGATGCAGTTTCTTGATAGACGGTGGGACCTTTGGAAAACTTGTTATCTCTATGCAAGTTGACAGATTCAAAACTCGGAGATGTTGTGATTGACCCATGTCAGGAAAACTATGCAACCTTGAGCAACCATGGAGATCAATTAGCTCGATGTTTCGAGAATATTGAAGTTCATCAACGTTAACTAGTTGCAGGGAATAGCTGAGTGTGATCCTCTTCAACACCTCAAGATTCTGAACAAACAAGCAAAAAATGAAAAACAAGAAATGAATAAAAGCGAGTTCGGTAATCTGGTAAACAAAAAAAAACAGAAACTTTGTGTAAACCATGTCATGATGTGCTTCTAACCTTCGTTCCTCCCCAAAGTTTCCGAAGTTTACTGAATGGCATGTTGAGTTCCACGAGATACTGAATATCAAAATCTTGTGGAAAAGATTGCAGAGGATAAGATTTCCAGTGGAGAAGTCTTAGCTCAGGAGGCAGAGATTGAGGGTCCTCGAGGTTCCCAACAGGGTCGGAACTGTGGACCTTCAGGGATCTAAGGTCATACATATGTTCAAACGCAATATGACCTTTGAAGGCTAAGTTAGACGTGTCCAAGCTAATGCCTTTAATGTCTTCAATACCCTGAAAGAAATCAAAAGGTTTTGGTGACCTAAATTCGACAGAAGTGCAACTTCTTTAAAGATTGATAAGAACGTGATTATGTGAGTGTGACAAACGAATATTAATTACCGGTTTGGATGCTGCTTCGGGATCTCCGGTTTCGTTCTCTTCAACTAGAGACTGAATGTTGGAAGCATCCACGAATCTATAAGCCATCTCAATCTCTTCAGTTGGATCCTTGATTATTTGGAGGCCAACATCGTAGATCAAATTATGCATCTGCACTCTGTTTTCTGAAACAGTCACCAAACTTTTGTCCACAAGAACATCGATACCAACACGTGGAAAGAATCCACAACCTGCAAGAAACTGCATCACGTTGTCAACATTCGCTCCCCTAAAGGAAAACACGATTTCCAGAAAGATTTCCTTCTCATTGTCACCAAGTGCGTCATAGCTGATCTTGAGTTTATCAAAAATCTTGTCGGGAAGGCGTCGCTTGAGTTTGCGGACAACACTCTCCATTTCAGACAGTGTTTCCCCTCCAGTTCTTCACCATAAATGCTGAGAGCTAAAGGGTTTCCGTCAGCATATTCAACGAATCTCATAGACAGCTCCATGACTTCTTGATCTGGTACATCTTTTCCAAATGCACAACGGGACAAGAGCTGCAGAGCCTCGTGCTTGTTTAAGCCTTGAACCTCATTAATCTCGTTGACCTGACACTGTACAAGTGCTTGTTTATCTCGGGAGGTTATGATTATCACGCTTCCAGGACCAAGCCAGTCAAATTCAGATAGAAAAGTCGTTGCACCAAGTGGCTTGCGCACATCATCGAGGACAAGGAGAATTCTTTTATGGCGTAATGTGTCTATAAGGAGGCTCAGTCTTGTAACTTGACTGCTTAAGCCAAGCTGTTTCCGCAAGTGTTTCTCCAACAACCCATAGACTCCCTTCTCCTGAAAGTCCTTGTCGAAGTCTTTGATGAAGCAAGATGCTTCAAAGGCACCCGAAAATTGTTCGAAAGCTGCTTCAGCTAGTGTCGTCTTCCCTATGCCTCCCATACCCCAAATCCCTAAGCTTCGAATGCCTAATGGTTGCTTGCAGAGCAAGTTTTTTATCTTCATGAATCTGGAGTAGACTCCAATTTTACACTTGAGATCAAGCTTTTGACGCACATCGGCAACAATCTCCTCGACAAGTTCGGAATCGCTGAATATTATACACAAAAAAGATTTCTCTAAGTCAAAATATCAAAATATATGTTTACAATTCTCTAAGTCAAAAAAGAGTTCACGGGTAAAAGATCCTTTTCCGGAATAGTCTTTACATTTGGAAATATTTCAAATTTCGTCAAAAATTAGAAATGATATGTACTATTTAGGGTTGCCTTTTCTTGTTACAAACGTCATGTTTAGCTTCACTAATCAGTAGTCGCAAAAATCCAAATTAGCCCCACATTAATGAAACCTCAGTCACAGAAAAACAAAATAAAAAGTAAAGTAAATAATTTCTAAATAAGAACAATTACTTTAGGATTAAGGACACCAATTTTTGTATAAGGTTTCGAATTTTATTTTTTGAATTTAGGATAACGAGTTTAGTTGTAGGATTTTAAATCAAGTTTGAGACCTGGGACCAAAGAAATATAGAAAACAAATTATTCAGACTATTTTTTTTACTTTTTAACAAAAACATATTTTATTTTATTTTGGTAACTATGGCACATATCCTTAAGAGCCCCCTCCCAAACAACATATTTGACTGAAAACACATTCATTATTTAGAGTTTTCAACACAGAAAATGCAAGAAATACAATGGACAAAGATGGATGTTCATCCTAGCCGTGGCTGAGGAGGCCATAATAGTTATGGTCTTCCTGATCACTAGATTTTTCTGGTGAGCTAAATTTCTATATCTTCTATACATTCCTCTCTTTGATTTTCTTGTCTTCTGTTGGAAGTTTAAGTGTTTTCTACTTTTTCAATTTCAAACTACTTTCTCAAACTATATGACTTCAAAGTCATATGTGTAAGTTTTACCTTACATTCTCTAAGATATTTGGTAAAATAGACATTTTGTGAGTTTTCTAACAAAAAGATATACTTATGCGCTGGTTTTCGTAATACAAGTCATAATCCAATCAATGTTTTATGTAATTAAATTTGGCCGCTGGTTTTTCATGGAACTAATTAAAGACTCTAATAACGGAGGAGAAGAAAGAATAAAACTTTCGTAGAAGAAGTTATCAAGGTTAACATTGTAGAAAGAGTGTGAAAAGTGTTTTAAAATAAACTTGCATTTTAGTTAAAAGCCTTTTGTCATTTTAGAAATAAATAAATAAATAACAAAGCAGATAGTTATGAATACCTTCGCTCAAGAGATGATGCGTAACCTGGCAAGTCTGCGATTTCCAGTAGAGCTTTACGCCAGTCGGCTACGGAATCGTCAGGATACATCTTATTCAGTTGCAAGCAATGTTTCCTCAGTACCGACTTGTTGAGTCCGTAGAAAACCGGAACCACCAGCAGGGCGTTGCTACTCCGGCACTCAGAAACCTTCACTAACTCTTGCAGGAACCGATCGGTGGAAACGGATTTCTCAGAGAAAATCACCACAGAAACCTTAGCCTTGGCTATAGCTGTGGGCCAATCATTGGTTGGTGGATCTTGGCATGTGGAGAAAGAGATGCCTTTGCGGTGAAACTCTGCAGAGAGATGGCTGACAAAGGAGTGCCGTATCTTATCCTCCCTTCTGTTGAAACTTATGCAAACTGCGTCTCCGTCCACCATTTTTCATGAGCTTTTTTGGCTGACGTTTTTTTCTTTGGCTCACAATGGCACAGCTATTCTTTTCCCTATTGTGCCAGCTGCAGGGCATAACAGCACATAGCCCCTTTCAAAACGATTAAGACGTTGCCAAATGCCAAGTTATTATAGTTGCAGTTACATTTATGTGTATGTTATACTTAAATGTGTATTTTTATTTCATCAAATTAAGTAGAGCGAAATATTCCTAGCGTGTCATCCCAAATTGGAGTTTAAAAAAAATTGATTTGTAATGGAAACTAGATTAATTAAATATCTCATATTACGTCAATGTCTCTAAATTAAAATATTTAGTTTCTTCATCTTAGAGTTTATTACCTTAGCTATTCCTCTCTCCTCTCGTTCTTCTTCTCTCCCCCGGCGATTTCTGCAGATCCTTAGTTAAACTTCCAGTTTGGCCGGCGTCCGGAGCTCCTCTCCGGCGCTGTGCCCTTTGTTGTTGTTTTGTTTTTAGTTTTCCCTTCTGCCATACCCTCTTTCTCTCCCTTTTCAATGAGCTCTTTTCTTCATCTTTTGGTGAAGAAAATTCTAGATCTATGTTGATCTCTTCAGATCTGTGAATGGTCTCTGGTTTTCTTTGTGTTTTCGCAGTTGCATGCTGGTGAAGAGACTTCGATTCCTCTCTGCTGTTTGCGTCGACTTGGGTTTAGAATAGATTTTCTCATTTGGGTTTGTCGTAGTGGTATGGTTTGGTTTGAGGGGCTCGGGTTTTGTTGGGGTAGGTAAGTGTAGCTTTACTGCAACGGGATCGTAGATGATTGGTCATCTGTGCCGGCTGTAGAGCTGTATTTGTCTCTTCTTTAGGTGTAAGTCTCGTGTGTTAGACAGGTCTATGACTTTTGCTTCCAAGTTGGGTATTTTATCCTAAAGTTTGCTTTGTTCTCCGGCTCGTTGGAGTTCGTTGAGGGTGTTTTCCTTTCCAGTTGTCCACCGTTTTCAATTTGGTTTCGGTGTTTATTGGAGGGATTAAGCCTCGTTCCCAGTTCTTGTTTCAATTTGGTTTCTATCTAGACGTTTCAGATCGGGTTCTGAGTTACCCGTTGTCGTCGCATTCGGAAGTTTATCAAAACTTGTAAGTTTTGTCTTGCCGGATTATGAAGCCTTGGTTCGTTGGTGATGGAGAGGAGGTCTCATCACCTTATTTCGGGAAGAGGAAGTTGATATCGTTGGCGTGCTGCAGGCAGCATCGATATGCTCGTGCTCAAGTTTCCAAGAGTTTCAAATCATTGCAGCTTTAAGATCATTATATCTGAATTTGGTTAAAGTCTTTTCTCTTTTTTCTTTGTATGTTTCTCTCGGTTGGAGCTTAGTTTCCGGGGATATTGTTTTTCCGCCGGCTGTGTTTTCTTTGTTTGGACTTTGTAACTCGTACTCTTCAGTTTCAATGAATTTCAGATGACAAAAAAAAAAAAGAGTTTATTACCTCATCTCCGAACATCATCATTACAAATATCTCACTAAGTTTCTCAAAAAAATTATTAAAATAAAAATATTACTATAATATTATCTTAATTTAAAAAAAAACTCTCTCTATAGTTTTTCAAATAAAATACTTTTGCATAAAGTCTCAAGTTATTAAATGCCCATACATATACTATTATGTTAATAATTTATTTTAATATTTTTAAAAATCTGATTGAGATATTATGAATATAGATGCCCTTATATATAGTTAACCTCAATTTTGGATCAGTTATATTGTTTGGATTTAATTGAACTTGGAAACCATATTAAAAACATTATTTCCCTAAAAACTCAGTTAACTCCATTTTGAAAAGGAATTTCTTTTCTTTTGTCTTTTAAGATCTAAGGGTCGAAACTTTTGTTTCTTTCTGTTATTTTCTTCGTCGACACCTCCACCAAACTCCAAAATACTAATAATTCTCCCTGATACTGCTCGTTTTAGGGAAAACAAACAAATGGACAGAACACATTTATGGCAGAAAGAAAAAAAGAGTTACGTTAGAAGAAACTGCAAATGATGAGTCACGATTTTTCTTACCTAAAAAAAGGTGTCACGACTTTTCCCAATCCCCGAATGACTAATCCATTAAAAAAGAAAGTCTAACAAGTCTTTGCCACTAAATATTTTTAAGAAACTCATAAATTATGTGTTTTTAAAAACCAATTCACTAAGTTTTTTCAAAAACGTATTCATTAATAAAAATCAACAGTATTAGTTTACTGAGAAATGAATACTCTGGCTTACCATTTGGCTTTGTTTTGAGTATTTTGGTGTCAAATTTTATAAGTTTAGTCATAAAAAAATGAAAATAACATTTACAGTTTCGGTTTAGTTTTATTTTAAATTTACCAGTTTATTAGGTTTTATCGATTGTAGTTTTATATTAATAAAATAAATGATCTTGTATCCAGTTCTAACAACATTTCATCATCAACTTTTTCTTTGTGCAATGTGCATTACATAGTAATACAAATGAATCGAATATGAGAAATATCAAACCAAGAATATAAACCAATGTTGTTGTTGCGTGTAATAAAAAAAAGGTATTGCTGTAACTGTAAGCACAGGTTTCAGTCAGCCGAACCTAAAATAATTGGACCCCATTCCCAAAAATCTATAACTCTATTTGTTATAGTAATAAAAAGAAGTCCAAAAAAAATTATACAAAACGAAGAAAAATTATTTAAACAACATAAAAATAAAGATATGAACTTTTTATATAATCTTACATTTTGTTCATTTACAACTCACATAACTTTTCTATTACTCTATATATTTTTCTAGAAATTTTCTGTCTTGCCATATTAATCAAATGGAGAATAGATATACTTTTATTGTAATATTTTTTTGTGTAGCAAATAAAATTGTCTATTGAAATATTGTCTTTATGCAAATAATTTAAAGGCGGACAAGTAGACATACAGTAATTTGAATAATTTTTAAAGAATGATTCATTTTGATTTTGTTACACCCATTTGGTTAACTGAATTATTTTAGATAGATTTTCTTTTGTTGACAAAAATTAAATATAAACAAAGTAAAATAAAAAACAAATAATTAGAAACAATAATTATATAAATAAAGTCCTATAACTGTTGTAAAATAAAACATATAAATATAAAATTGGTGTTTTATTTGAGGAATAATAAAGCATATATAAAAATACAATACTTTTATAAAACAAAGTAGCAAAAATCCTAGAAAATAAGTAAATCTATATTTTAAGATACGAAAGGTTAAATTATATATACAAACGTAATATTACTTCAATCAAAATGTATATTTAAATCCTTATATCCAAGCGTAGTGCAGGTCAACCATTGAAAAGTCAACTATTGTAATATTTTCGCAATTATGCAACTTTCGCTGACCCGCCATTCATCTAGTTGTTGTTTGATTTTGTCCTGAGTCAACCATTGAAAAGGTCAACTATTGTTACCTCTCATCTTTTTATATGTTATGGAAAAATAGATATTTTCACCTAGAATGGCTCATTAATTACTAGTTCAGACTTGACTATTTATTTTAATAAAGAAAAAACTTCTAAAAATATCTGATATTAATTTCATTTGCCAGAAAAATACATGAATTTTTAAAGTTGCTTGATAAATATCTCATGTAATTTTGGTTATTCAATAAATACTCGAACATTCAAAATCAAGTAGTTTAACACCATGATTTGGGGCAAGATTTTAGAATTTATTCGAGGGAGAAGAAGGGAAAAAATATCAATTTGTTGCGTATGATTAACGAAGTTAACAATGTCTTGTTGTCTCTGTTAAAAAATTAAAAACTGTCTAAATAATGGTGTTAAACTACTCGATTTTGAATATTCGAATATTTATTGGATAATCAAAATTACAGAGGTATTTTTCGGGAAATGTGTATTTTTCTGGCAAATGAAATTAAAGTTACGTAGTTTTGAGGGTTTTTTCCTTTTTTAAACATTACTTGTTATGATTTGAACCTTGTTGTGGAGCGATTTAATTTTCTGTAATTCTCTGTAGAATCACTAGTCCATTTGCTGCTCCTTTAAAGACGCTCCCAACATCTTGAAATGGTTGGATTGGTTAAAACATTTTTAGAAAAGGGCCTTTTATTTCAACTCTTACCAGTCCACCAAAAACCCTAAACCATTTTTGTTCTCAAAATCATACTCAAATCATCACATGGCTTCCTCCTCCACTGTGAACAGCGTACCTAAGCACCAAGTGTTCCTTAATTTCCGTGGGAAGGAGCTTCGCCATAACTTCATTAGCCATCTGGCTAAGGCCTTGGGAGATAAAAACATCCAGATCTTCATTGATGAGGCTGCGGAAAAAGGCCAGCCTCTAGATAATCTTTTCAAGGAGATTGAAAAGTCAAGAATCGCGCTGGCTGTGTTTTCCAAATGGTACACAGAGTCAAACTGGTGCTTGAACGAGCTAGAGAGGATAAAAGAACGAACGGAAGAACACAAACTCGTGACTATTCCCATATTCTACAACGTCGAACCTGCAACCGTTAGGTATCAAGAGGGAGAATTTGGTGATGCGCTCACAAAAAGAAAGGAAAAGGTTACCGATGACAAGCTGAACAAATGGAAAGAGGCTTTGGCTTATGTTAGTAGCCTCACTGGCTTCCCCTTCAACGGTAAAAGGTACATTTTCTTTACTATTTTGTGTGTGTTTTACTCTTACATGTAAGATTAGATCTAAGACTTGAAGAAACTATATACTTCCACATTAACTAATTTGAGAGAGGAAATGCATATCTACATTCTTATAACTGAGTTGGGTTTTGAATCGTGATCACTAGGGACTTAAAAACTGAGTTAGGTTTACTAAGAAAAGATCGTGAGGTGGAACATTGAATTTCTCTTCTATCCTACAAAATACACCATTCATTGGTATTTTAGTAATACAAAATTTCATATTTCCTGGGAATATTAGATTCCAAGTCTATCTGCTCTCCATCGAAAATGTTTCTAGATGTGGCCACTGTATTAGTGCTCAAATTAATATATGAGTCACTATGTAAGAATTTTTTTAGCGAAATTTAAAACATTGAGTAACATTAACTATATGAAGATTACAAAAGATGAGACGACGCGCCATTAGTAGGGCCGATCTAGAAACTCTTTTTTTTACCAGGGCACAATCACTGTTACCAAATTTTGTTTATAATTTTTAATGGGGGTAAATGTTAAACTTTAGTGGGTAAATAATTAATTAAAATTAACTAAAGACTACATTAATTGAACAAAACAAATGGGTGCACCTGCACCTCTTGGCCCTTTGCCACTACTATATATCCCCCCTGGTCAGTAGTAAACGACGTAACAGTCGTTCGTACCTATTGGCATAGAGAAATTGACAAAGTTACAACGGATTCTAGCAGCTAGAATAGTGATCATATTAACATTTAAGCTTAGTTATATAGTAAATCTTTCCTTGAGTACATGTGTACTCTTATTCTCAGTTATAGATTAGATGCACTTTGTCATTCTGACACTATTGCAGCAACGAGAGTACGTTCATCAATGAAATCGCCGAAAAGGTTTTGCAAGCGCTGAGCAAAATTCCGTCGGACGAAAGCACAAGTGGATCCGTGGATCATTCAAGAAACACCAAAGGAGAAGAAGAGGAACCAGAGACTGATCAGATATGTGGGCTCGAGCAACGCCTAGAGGAGTTGGCAGAAACAGTAGACATTCATGGTGTGGAGACTCGTATTGTCCAAGTTGCTGGGATGCCCGGCATAGGTAAAACCACTCTCTTAAAAGCGTTCTATGACAAGTGGAAAAGCCGGTTCTTCAGTCACGGCTTACTCCAAGATATAAGCGGAATTGTAAGTGAGAGGGGCTTGGAACGCTTGCCCGGGATGCTCCTCCGGGAGTTGCTTGATGATGACGACATAGACGATGGCACTTACGAACAATACAAGGAACAGCTACGTGAAAGCAAAGTTTTCATTGTTCTTGATGGGACAAGTGACGAGAGACATATACAAGTTCTTCTTGAGGGTCATCGTGACTGGACTAAGAAAGGTAGCAAGATTCTGGTTGCAACACGCGCAGTGACTTGTGATCTGGTTCATGGGGAATATCCCATGATCCGTCATACTTATTTTGTACCGTTGTTGCGCTATCGAGATGGGCTAGAACACTTTCGTCGCTATGCATTTGATCATTCCTCGGTCCACCAGAACAAACACGACATGGAAGCTTTCATGAAGGTGTCCAAAGAGGTTGTGCGTTACGCGAGAGGCCACCCATTAATTCTCAAGCTATTGGGTGAAGAGCTTTGTGGAAAGCCCCTGCCTTACTGGAAAGAGAAACTAGACTCACTTCCGCAAAGTCTCAGCCCAAGTGTTCGAGATCGTGTCTTGCAAGAAACTTATGATGAACTGAGTCAAGAGCAGAAGGATGCGTTTCTTGATATAGCTTGTTTCAGATCCCATGATTTGGTTTATGTAAAGAGCTTACTGGATTCATCTGGTCCCGAAAATCCTAAAGCGACAATTACAATAGATGCTCTCAAGGACAAGTTCATGATCTATATTTCTGAAAGTCGAGTGGAGATGCATGATCTTTTGTATACGTTTGCCATGGAACTTGGTCCAAAAGCTTACGCTAACGATGGAATAGGGAGACACCGGATATGCACCGTCACAACAAAGATAACGGAGACATGCTCAACAAGCTACGGAAAAGAAAAGTGAGACAGTAACTCTTCCATTTATTGGTTCAGAGCTTTCATCAACTCTTCTCTTTGCTGACTCTGTGGTGTTTACAGGGAGGCGGCGCCAGTGTCAGAAGTTTTTTCCTCGACTTGTATGACATGAAGAAGGATGTGACCTTAGGCAAAACTCACCTCAAGAAGATGCGAGATCTCCGGTATCTCAAGTTCTATAGTTCTCATTGTCCTCAGGAATGCGAGCCTAAGGAAAATATACACATACCTGAAGAACTTGAGCTTCCGCTGGAAGAGGTCCGATGTTTGCATTGGCTAAACTTCCCAAAAGATGAACTTCCACAAGATTTCAACCCCAAGAATCTCGTAGACCTTAAGCTCCCTTACAGCAAGATTAAACAGCTTTGGAAAGATGAGCAGGTGCGTCTCTGGATAAATTACTTTCTGTTTTTGGCCCACCATAGTCAGTTGATTAGATGGCTTATACTAACTTGAGTTTCTGGATCCCTTTCTTATCACAGTGTGCACCAAAACTAAGGTGGGTCGATCTCAATAACTCAAGTAAGTTGGTTAACTTGTCAGGGCTATCACTGGCTCCAAATCTTGAAAGATTGAACCTTGAAGGCTGCACAGCACTGAAAACGTTGCCTCTGGGTATGCAAAGTATGGAAAGTCTTGTTTTCCTGAATTTGAAAGGGTGCACGGCTCTTGAGTCCCTTCCCGATGTCAATTTGATATCTCTGAAGACTCTCATCCTTAGCAACTGCTCAAACCTGAAGAAGTTTTTGGTGATTTCAAAAACTTTATATGCTCTATATTTGGATGGCAGTGCAATAAAGCAACTCCCTACAGACATGGTAAAGCTAGCAAGACTCGTCAAATTAAACATGAAAGACTGCAAGAAGCTTGTAAAGCTTCCCGGAGGATTTGACAAGCTGAAAGATCTGCAAGAACTAGTATGTTCTGGTTGTTCGATGCTAAGTAGTCTCCCAGATGAGATGAAGAACATGAAATGCTTGCAGATTCTGATGCTTGATGGAACAGCAATCGAAAATATTCCTACGATATCCTCACTTCAGCGTTTATGCTTAAGCGGAAACGATAAAATCAATTCCCTTCCGGATAATATCAGTCTGCTATCTCAACTGAAATGGCTGGACTTGAAGTACTGTAAGGAACTTCGATCTATTCCAAAGCTTCCACCAAATCTTCAGTGCTTAGATGCACACGGGTGCGAGTCGCTAAAAACAGTTGGAAATCCAGTGGCTACTCATTTGCCATCGGAGCAGATTCATTCCACATTCATTTTCACCAACTGCGACAAACTGGACCGAACTGCAAAGAAGGAAATCACAGCCTACGCTCAAAGAAAATGCCAATTGCTATCAGATGCACTAAAACGCTGCAACGAGGTATCTCTCCCATCATATCCTCTCTCATTCATTTCTCGCGAGCAACTAACCTTATGAGCAAGTAATACTTTTGCAGGGTTTTGTTCCAGAGGCTTTGTTCAGCACTTGCTTTCCCGGTTGCGAAGTACCTTCATGGTTTTGCCATGAAGCAGTTGGATCTGAGTTAAAGCTCAAACTTTCCCCACATTGGAACGAAAATAGGTTTGTCGGTATAGCTTTATGTGCGGTTCTCTCCTTCCCAAACGGCCAAGAACAAATCAACTCTTTTTCGGTTACATGCAAGTTCAACCTAGAAAGTAAAGATGGGTCACGGATCTCCTTTGATCGCCTGGTTGGAAGTTGGAACAGACATGGCAAGAAACCAGATAAGATGACTCATGGCAAGAAACCAGACACGATGGCATCAGACCATGTCTTTATTTGCTATACCAGATGCCCAAATAACATCAAATCTCTTGAAGACCAGTACTCAGGTCCATGTACTCCAACTACAGCTTCCCTTGAGTTCGGTGTGACAGATGAGAGAGCTATACTCGAGGTGCTCAAGTGCGGCTTAAGATTGGTGTATGCATCTGATGAATCCCAGGAGACAAAATCAGATGTAACTAAAAAGAATGACAACAACGATGCAGAGTCTTACGAAACTCGTGAGGAAACCGAGCTTCACGATTCAACTCCAATAAGGAATGGCAGTTTCAGCAGTATAGGAAATGGAAGTTTATCTTCCTGTGGAGAGGATTCATGTGGATCAAATGAAGCAATCTTACAAAGAAAGCCAATTGGGAGATGAAACGCAAAAGCAATCAATGTGTAGTTGTGTCTCTTTCGACACAGCTGGTCGTGTTTCCACTCTTTTGTGTTCCAAAATTATCTCTTTCAGGTCAAAGCAATTCTCCTCAAAGGCAAAAAGGCTCTCTCTTTACTGAATTCTTTGTATCCCCAGTTTCCAATATTGTATCTCTCTGTATCCTCAGATTAAGGGAACTCAAAAGTTGAAAACTTTATCTCCTCTTTCGCCTCCGAGCCTGACAATCGAGATTTGCTTCTCCATCTGTGCTTAATTTCGATTTAAGAATTTAAGAATTTTCAGCTATTGGGTGCAATCTCTTCTTCTTCTTGTCAATTAGTCCAA
>OVBB01001101.1:3293-15890 GCA_900406415.1 Isatis lusitanica
GCCTACAACAATTTCGTGTGAATGATTCTTTCCTGAGTTCGGTAATGGAGATGTCCACACTAGTCGAATTTTTCTTACAAGATGAAAACAAAAATACTTTACAACAAACACATTACGACACACAAACCTGGACGGGTTTCAAGTTGCTCACTGTACCTATGGATCTATATCGCAAACGCCCATACTTTTTTGGCAGTAACCGGTTGGTATTCACAGAGACCACAATGCGAGTGTTATTTCTTAACAGACTCGGGATCATTGCCTTTTCTACCAGAGTCGGTCCTATCAAGTCGTGCTCCTCTCCACAATGTTGACTTGGTTGATCTTAGCAGCAGCCCAAAGGCTGATGAGCATGCCGCTCTCACAACTGAATCTTGAGACCGGGTCATTTTGCTAACCAATGTTTCAAACACCTGAAGAAGAGACGGGCTTAGAAATTTTAAATACTTATGAGCATGTCATATGTAGTTTCTTCAATATACCTGTGGATAGTAGAGAGAGATTATATGCTGATCCTCTGAGAGTGATAACATGGTGGTGGAGAAGTGTATTGCGTTTGCCTGAATTACTGGCCATGGTGCATCAAAAGCCTGCACCGGGTAGTTCTCACTTCAGCTTTTTTAATATATAGTTTGTATATGTAGGAACTATGATGATGAGTTCCGTAAGGGAAGCCGAACCTGGACGGTTGAGGCCATGTAAGTATCAACTCTTTCAGACTCTTGAACCAAGTGCCTTGAGAGATCCCTTACGAAGTTTTCATAGTCATTTCTAAATAATATAAACAACTTTAGAAGATAGAGGTGGTCATTGTGCACGAAATAGATTTGGTACTCATAGGCGGCGAGACATACCTATCGTCGGAACCAAAAGCACGTGAATCATACAGGGCAGAATGATTTTGTATGTCCATGAGTGGAGCAAAACGCTTGAGGGTTACCTATTCAAATAATAATATGTATGTAGATTCAAAGCTACGTCAAATCAACCTACGGTGAAAAAGGCTATGAAGAAAATTACCCGACAAGCCTGTCTTATGCTAGGATCGTCGTCATGGAGGTGTACTACCAAGCGGGGAAGGGTGGAATGAATCTGATATTGGACATATTCATCCAATGAGCTTTAGATTAAAGCGGATATACCCTCTTTTCTCTTCAGCGATATCATTGAAAAGGATAATGTATTACCTGCTCAACAAATCCCTCCCGTTGCCCTCCAGTAGCATATTTGCTTAATGATCCAAATGCTGCAAATGCATTGGCTCTCATCTTCGGGTCCATGCTAACCTGTTATAAATTAGAATTCCAAGGTTAGAGGCAAAGCACTACAATCAGAACAATGTACCTAGCAATTTAGTGAACTTTGAAAATTGATTTTTGCGTTTTATCTTCCGTTCAAGGTTTAGGCTGGCCTAAAAGCTTTATTTTATCACGTATTTTTTGCAGTAAGAACCTTTCAAGATAACTTAAAGCTATATTTTATCTTTCTTTTCTGAGATAACTTACCTGGAGGGTACGAAGCCGAACAGATAAATTCAACAAGATAGGTTCAACAGCATCATTAGATGCTGACTCTGTGACCTAAACAAAAGAGATCAAGCATATAAATTTCAAACAAATTGCGTAAAGATCTGACAGACGGAGTTCAGAAACATTGAGCTGTAAAGGGGTCTGAACAGTACCATCAATAAGCATGACACCGCAGTTAGTTGCACCGACTCATCCAAATCATCGAGCAACGCTAATATTACACCAATAACTTGAGTTGTGTAGTGGTTCATACAAGCAGATGGCATCTGGAAAAACCCCAAAACAACTAGGTTATGCATTCAGGAATAATAAACTTTGTATTGAAAGGAGCAGAAACCATATAAATTTTCCAAACCACGGTATTCCAAAGACTGGTCAGCTATTCTCTAGTATATGTTGTCATAGCATCAAAATGCAATAGTTTTGTGTATAAACTTGTTTTACTTAGCTGAAGATAACATATTATATTAATTGTTGATCTGACATCATTACATAATCTAACAGGAACATATACTTTCTGGTCAACCTACTTGAAGATGGTGATAAGGAAATAAAAGCTGTCCCGCCCCGCGTAACTCTGTCTTGCACTAGTCCTCTTAAAAAATCAAGATAGATATTTAAAAAATGCTCAGAATAACTCTTACTTGCACTAATCCTCTTAGACAAAGGCGCCGTACAGTCGGAGAATCATCGGACACATGCCGGCAGAGTGCTTCGACCATCTCCTCCATTACAGAACTATAATCACCACTGCAGCTGAAAAATATTAGCAGAGGAAACTTAAAGATAAAAATGAAGTTGCAAGGTCATCGAAAACATTATACCTGTAGCGTATAAACTCGGACAAGGCAGCGGCAGCAGCTTCCCTTTGGAATCTTTGTGGACGGTTTAGGGCTTTCGTTAGAATTATGCAAATATGTTGAACCTGTAACACCAGTACTGAAACACTTAAGTCTAACTCTGAAGGGAAACTGTAAACTTCCTTTTCTTCATCACTGGATCTCTTCTACGGTACGCTACTTAAAAATCAGCAACAAGAAGTTCAGATGCGTAAACCACGAAGGAAGTCAGGTTCTGCTTAAGAATAGGTTGGACTTTCCTAATCTCATTCTTTTCAGACAGAAAAAGTCTCACATATGTGCTTAACTACTATTCACATATCTCCACATCCATGACTTCCCCGAGAAGAATGGTCAAGAGAAAATCCATGTTGCCACAATTCACTCAACTAATGAACCAATGATCAATTAGTGAAACACAACAGTTAGGCTACAAAGACCCTGTAAATACGACTGCAATCATCCAATAACTGGATACCTCCTTAGGTCTCTTAATTGAAATGCATCCAGCAATATCGCCAATAAGATCAACCCACTTGTCTTTTTCTCTTTGCTCCCCATTACGAGCCAGAATCTAAGCAAAGACAAGTATCACTGTATCAGATCATCATACTGGAAATTAAACAAAACCAATTCAATGTTAAAGCCAAAAAGTACCTTGCCCATCTCAAAATCACCGACACACTCACAGAAAGCCTGGAATGAAGTCAGAAGTACTCTGCCAAGAAGGAAAAATATTACAAAGGCTTTACTAAAATAAGACAACCAATTGTTACGTGCCTATATTTCTCTAGAAAGTAGGCGTTACCGTAATGGATCTTGCTGACNNNNCCATGACAGCTTCCCAATTGAAGAGTAAGTGCCCCAACGACAGAAGAGTAGTTTTTCTCAACAGCTTTCTTTCCAATTTTTCCGCCACCTCTGGTTCATTTAGTATATGAGCCACCAAAAATGCATCACGTACACCCAACTAAAACTGATGGTTTAAGAAATGTACCTAAAAAAAGCAGTGAGAGCAAAAATGGCAGCTTGAAGAATATCATCTTCTACATGTGTTTCGGAAGAAGAGCTCGTATTATCGCCTTTATGTGAATCACCTTTAACTAAAGAACAACGATTGAGAACAGATATCAAATGTTCCATGAACGAAACTGAAAGCTCCGTATGTTGAGAGAAAGCCTGCATTNTGCATTGAAGTTTGATTGACAATGAGATGCCTCCTCAAATTATTTTATACTGCCTAATGATAACAAAAGCGCAAAAAGAAAATTTGAGAGAAGAAAATAGCATCATAGAAGCCAAAATCATTTCACCAGAAAGCCTAAACCTGAAATTTTTAGAACCCAATACAAGGGTCACATGATACTTTTTTATTTTTTAAGAAACTATTAAGCTGCCTGAGCATTACTAGTCAGGGTGATATTGTGCCAAACAGCAGATTCTTACAAGTGAACCCACCCTGCAGGCACAATCACAGTTCTAAGAAGATGTTTCATGTGTAAAATGCTATTCACTCCTACACTATTAGTACAAACTTCAAGTCAGCCAATTATGCCCAAAATTTTCTTAGAATTTCGTAGAAGATGATATAACCACTAAAGGAAAGAAGATAAGATAATATCATGCATGACAATAGTCTCATAATATATAATAGTTCAAAGAGAATGCTCCTTACATAAAATGCATCTTGCAGTGGCCAGCCACCACGCATCCTAGTTATGTCCTTTGTCACGATGTCTCTTCCAGCAGTAGCCAACACGTCATTAAACACAATCGATGATTGTGTGTTCTCTGCCAATGCAGAGATCTTCATGTGATTAAGGTAAGCCGTAAAACACCAAGAGCATACAAGATAAATGCTAGTGATTTTTCTATTAAAGCAGCGTCAAATTTATGTGCAAATCGAATATGCTAACAGAGTTAAGTAAAGGATACAGCTCCAATAGCTTCAACACGTAGATTCTTCTCAGTTATATGAACTACTGCCGAGAGCAAGGACTGAGTCGTCCTGCCACAAGAGAACCAAAAGAAGACCAATGTCATAAAAAAAACAATGTAAAAAAGGGACTATAGCCCGTCTACGACAACAAGCTTTGATGCACCTTGATATATCATTGTCGCTAAGCTGACTCCCTCTTCTTGAAACAAACTCAGTAACCGCCTGAATGGCTCCCTCCGCAGATTGCCTGATTTTGTCACAGATAGCTGAAGTGCAACTGTGCAAGGCTGCTACGAGCTACATGAAAGAGCACAACATAATGGGACCTCAACCATCCAATGACACCAGAATTCATACAAAAGAAGGAAGAAAACAAACCTCATCCTCCGTTAAAAGAGCACAAGTGGATGAGACGATTCTGTTAAAAACTTCGGATGGATCAATAGAAGCATCCTGAAAGTCAGTTCAAAGAAATCTCACACACTGAGTATGAAGCATTAATAAAACTGGAGATAACTCTGAGCCTAACCAAAAAATGCTTACGCTTTTCAAAATGGCAATGACATCCTCAAGGGAAGACAGGGCTTTGTAGGAATTTTCAGAATCTAACCCACTTGAGAGTACAGCTTTTGGAAGGGAAAGGGAAATGCTGAAGAACTGGTCAAGAATCTACCAAAAATAATAGCATGAGAAACCATTATCAATGTCATACTCAGATGAATTGATCGGCCGTCATTTTGTGACACAGTAGATCAGGATAAGTAATATTCAAATACCTGTGCAGAAATTTTTCGAACTTCAGAATTTGTGTCAGCACAGCGTGGGAGATAGGTTATGACCCTATCTCCCAAACACAATACCTCGCGGTCAGGAAATAAAAATACCGCTGTCGTTAAAAAAAAAAAGAAAATTAATTAGCTAGTGGATGATGTCTGGGATAGATGGCAAAAAAAACAAACAAACAAATGGTTCAAGGATATCTTCATACATGGTAGATTTGAAAAATTCCCTTGCATGCTGCGGTCAACATACTTTCTATGTGGGCAATCCCCAGAACAACCAAGAGCACAGTAGCCAGCAACACAAAGCTTGCGGAACTTTAGAAGCATCTCATGAACTGCCACACAACCTCTTTTTCTTTGATAATCAATGGGTGAAGAAACATATTGATCAAGCTGTCTAAGCAGATGCAAAAGCTGCTCAGCTCGACTTCTGCCATCCTCTCCACTAGTTCATGCACATATATCATTGAATAAGCGAAAAAGTACTTTCAAAGTTGCACTTGAAGTAGGACTCGATATTTGAGATTACTGCAAATTCACTACCACAATTATTGATTCAATCTAACAGAGGTAACATGTAAGTTATGCATGGTAATATCAAATGAACTTATAAGAGAATGTCAATTAGAAAATATGTCTCTAGTAATGGAAAGTACTATAATTACAAACTGAAAGAAGAAACATAGACCATGGAAACTGTTATTTTAAGAATTTCCATCGAAGAGTTAAGTTTTTCAAAAAGCACTTCATCAACGGAAATGATAAACAGATCAAAAAGCGACTTTTAGCTAGCTTGTCCAGAAATTCATAGAATCTAGAGCCTCATAAAACTTTAGTGAAGTTATACTTGTCAAAAATACCTTGTAAGGAGGATCGCACACAAGAGAGTCACAAGATTGTCTATAAGGGGACTTATGACATCTGATGGATCATTAGGCAAAGCAAAGAATCCCAATGTAGCCTGTCCAAGAAAACGTGCATAAATTCAAGAGAATATAAATAGATAACAAATAGCAAATATCTCGTCCTTTTCTTTTTTGACTCGGTTCAACCGGACACTAATCACCTTCATGACACGATTTCGAGTTTCAATGGTCAGCTTCGGCTCGACAGAGACCAGGGTTGTGCAGGCATTTAGAGCAAGTGCCTGAACAAAATTTTAGTCAGAAAGAGAAACGGTATCTGCTTGTTTGAAAGAAAAGCCCCACGGTACAGATTCTTTCCATAGATTATCATACCTGAGTGTGTAACAGTTCAAGACTAGATTCTGCAAAACCTTCATTTTCATCTCGACCCATCAAAGTTAATACATAATCAAGCATCTGATCTCTTCTTTTCAATGGGAATGTAGCACCACTTTCTGAAGCATTTATGACAGCACGACCTTCACACAAAGACACAAGAGATAAGGATCCTACATACTCTCACGATCTCCCTACCATTATACCCAAACCACGTGGGGGCAGTCTCACTTAAGAAAGAAATATCAAAAGAGAGAAAAGAAACCAATTAGTAATCGAAAAAATGACTCAATCATCTATACTTGTTAACGCCGTCCTAACCTAACAAATCAATTGCAGTTATAACCGCTTGTTTTGCTGTTTGCTGTCGCACATGAAGAAGCCGCGAAAGCATATTCGTGCCCTGCAGTGCACAAAAATGAACTCTGATTATGAGATTGAAAATAGAATAAAAACACTATAACAAGGTCTCTACAATTTAAAATAAATCACTGTATGGTCACAGAAATGTATCCAAATTTCCAACCCTTAAAATTTCCATTAGATGAGTTTTCCTAGCATATAACTCAAAGTCAATCTGAAGCATACGTTTAGAACATATAGTGACAGACGAAGCAGGAAGTGGAAGGTTATAACATAATTAAAAATGCAAAGTTCTAAGGAAAGTTGAAAAGACATACGACAAGTGCATCTATTCTGGCCTCAATAACCGATGAAGGGGCATACTTCGCAGCATATCCATACATCAAAGCCAAAGCAGCATGTATATCATCGCTGTCTTCTGTTTTATAGCTCTCAGAGAAGAGAGATAAGATCCTAGAATTAACACAGGAATATTAAGTCAGTTTTATGTCATAAATGCCACGAACCTGTGGGCTGTGGCAAAANAAAAGTGACCAATTCTAGAATACCTGGAAGCAAGAATATAACTAAGGAAGGAACTAGTTATCTAATATCAGGAAACCTTTTGATACAACATTTTCTGCTTTTGCTTTTAATTTACACACATAAAGAAGACTTGGGATAGTTAGCTCGAATTTACAATCCTTCGAGATACAGCCTTTCACTAAAAGATATCTGATGATATATACGTTGATTAAAACAGAGAAGGAAAGTAATAGTTTCAATAATCAGTGGCAGATATGCAGGCATATCTAGATTTTAAAACTAGAACGTGTATGTGGCATGTTTCATTAAGTCAAGCAAGATAAACCTTTGGAAAATACTCTGCCCAACATTATCCAAAATGACTTTCAGCTTTTCCAGTACAGTGTCCAAGTGAGAAGCAGCGACCTACGCAATCAATTAGCATATTAAGATACGCTGAAAATCAAGATCTGAGCGAGATAAAAAGACAAGTACTCAAATTACCAGCCCCATGGCCTTCGCTAAACCAAGTCTATTTGCAGGTATAGAAATGTCAGCCTGTTCGTACATCAAGTCAATCTTGTCACGAACATATGCTCTATCATTAACTTTCTGGAGAAGTATTCCCATGCACCTGAAATCAAAGAACAAGAGGTTTACGACACAATTCCACGCTCAAATTTTAACATAATTACTGGTTTCTGCTATAAACTAGAGTCTACGTGCAGAATTCAAGAAAATTTTAAACTTATTAGCCATCTATAAGGATCTGAAAATAAGCACTAAAATCATAAGGAATTCAGCCGTATGATGAAGTACACAAAGAATGCATATGTACAAAGGTAAATCAAATAGGCATCGGCATGTCTTTCCTGTTAAAAACCAGGAAGACGTAGATATACTTCAACTTCAACCAAATCAGAACAGAGCGAAAACCAAGAATCTCACCGGTGCAGAAGTGCTGCATGGTCATCATCCGGAGTATAANGATCAGAACAGAGCGAAAACGAAGAATCTTACCGGTGCAGAAGTGCTGCATGGTCATCATCCGGAGTATAAAGACTGTATTGTTTTGCAAAAGCATTCCCAAGAGATATAACCCAGTCAGCATCCTGGGTGACATCCAGTGATTCTGCTAGAAACTGTATTTATAATAGAACAACGATCAGAAGTAATGCACGCAACAAGCTTGGTTGGTCAAATTAATATATGAAATTGCCTTATAGTTAGGCTTTAACGAAACTTCAGCTCAGAAGAATGCCAGTTGAATAAGCTTACATTAATTATCATGTCATCCCAATTTTCCTGGTAAGATGGATCAAGCTTCAGATCTTCTGTGTCAAAGACATACGCCTTCATTTTTGGAATCTAGAGCTTACCAAATGTGAGAAATAATTAGGGTCACATCTACAGGATACATGATGCAGAAAAACAAAGATAGAAATATACGTGCAATCTGACCATATATCGCTCTCTAGTAGCTGACTAGACTGGATACCATAATATAAGAAAATTCAAGTATCTTGAGTAACGTAGCAAAAAGCAGTGTACCTCATCTTGCCAAAACATGCTTATGTTCTTTGGAAAAAGAGGGGACAGATAGCCAAGGACCTGAAGGAAGTAACAACAGCGTAGTTAAACAAAACAGAACTTCAAAGATGCAATACTCAGGTTTTGAGAACACGAAGCACATCCGAGCTATTAAAAATAGTAGGCGCCATAACGATCAAGCATTTACACTTGATGAAAAAACAGGAATAAATTAAGTATGAATGGAATTATGGGACGTAAAATGTGAAACTATAGCAGGATTTTCTGAAGTAACTGACACATACTTACCGTCAGAATCTGGGTTGCTAACTGCTCTTTCGCCAGAGGGTTGTGCAAAAGAACCACCAAACGGGTAAACAACTCCTGCATTTATGATATATGTACATACGATTTTCAATTTTAAGATCTTACCATACACAACAAAACTTATAGATCATTTGGGAATTTTATAACAAATTTACCTCAGGGCTAGGAATATCAGCACGAGCTTTACACTCGATTAACATGGGGGTGGTTGAAGATCTACGACGACACAGTTCAGATATGCATCTACAGACCTATCAAGTTAAATCAATAATAATGTCATTCAGGTCGAGTCTGTGATACTAAAAAAATACATAAAGTCAAAATAGGCACAAAAGAAAGATCTTACTGATGCAACAGCGCCAGTGTAAACCCGAGGGATAATCATTTTCAGTAGGAAAGGCCAAAGGATGTACTGCAATTTCAAATCATCTTTAGCATTATAGTCTGAAAAGTTATAATTAATGGGATCATTCTTTTTTGAAAAGACAAAATTGCCGCACCTCCATCTCCGGGATTGTAACGGTCAAGAGCAGAAGACCTTTTCCACAAACTGCTCTCAGCTGTGTTGGACTAACTGGCTCCCCTTTTGCCTAAGAGAAATAATTATAGCTCACGTAAACTTCTAGAAAAAATATGCTACTGATGCTTACCAAACTAACAACAAAGAAGGTAGTCCAAACTCAAACGGTCGGGAAATGGAAAATATCATTCAACTGTCCATATCCTGTTCCTTGTTTTTGTTTTTCTCTTTACGTTTCTAATTTAAATTGTGGAAGGGATCTTCTAGAATCTATTGTAATCATATTCTTCATCAAGAAAAAAAAACGTTTTCCTCTTTCGTGTCATACTTTCAAAGGGCACACATAATTCTTCCAATGTCTCAGTTGAGCACCATAATTTATTTTGTAAGTAAATTTTTATGTTATTTGGTCTTACCTTCAGATTATCAATCTCTCCTATTGCAGAATGGCGTACAAGGTATTCAACAAACAATTCCCCAGATGGACCGACCAGATAGCAATGTGAAGCCATGACCACGATCAACTGTCACCAACTCCGAAAAACAAAAATCAGAAGGGGGAATGCTAATTATTCTAGTAGTAAAATACAACCATATATGCCAAATCAGTACCTCTGAAAGAGCTTTTCGAACAGCTAAACTTTGCTCATCTAACAAAGACCTTGCAGCGTCAACCAAAAGAGGCCGTTTTGGGTGCCAAGCTTCAAGTAACCTCCGAACGCAATGCATCATTATTAGGATGGGATGGTAATTAAACTCTAAATTAATATGTTATACTGATGAAGGATAAGGAAATCACACCTCGGAAGCAGATGTTTCAAGACACAGAGAGCACCAAAAGTCAAAGGATCTTCTTTCAACTTGCATTTCTGGTGAAAACATACAAGGAAGACAGGGACTTCAAATTCTACTTCAAGATAAATAACCAGTATAAAGTATCACAAAGAAGCATTCCAAGGAATAGTTCCCGAGTCTAATATGAGTGCTATGTATTTCCACTGTTGGCAATGCAGAAAGAAAGAATATCTAAAGCCATGTCCGTACATTAAGAAGAAATGTAAACAAATCCTCGGGGTAAACCAAGCCAACAGTCAGAAAACACCGCTGCACTTCATTGTATGCCTGAAACACAAAGAATAAATCACAGGCAAAAGATTTATACACAGCACTTCCAAAATAAAGGCTGCAAAAATGAAAGAAGCCTAAAACATTTATGTTGTATTAACAGCATAGAACCAAAGCAATCAGTTACATACCTTTCGTCCCACTGAAATACCTGAGCACCTTTTAATTTCACTATTCATACTGATCACAGGAAGAAGAGTTGACAGAACAATTGTAAGGTCCTGAAAGGAAACAAAACTTAACTGAAACACAGCATAAAAATTGTTTCCTACCCTTCTTATTCCAAGAAAAACCATCACATCTATAAAAAGGACGTGCGGATTTGTAGATAATGAAGCACCTTAGCAACAACAAAAATGATTGAAACACCATTACCTCAAAATCAAGCAGCGGAGGACCAGAGTCAGAAAGTAATGAGGCATTCAATAGGCTGTAAAGACTACATGTCGCCAAAAGAGCATCGTCATGATCTTTCTTATACCTAAAAGTTTAAATGAAAGCAATAAATATTCGCTATAATTAAAAATAGAGACAACCCTATACAAATATCATCCCATGCCTTGGTGCATACTTCTTTCTAACTTGACATTTGTGGGATAATATATGAAGTCGTCAGCAAATTTACTATGCTCAGGCCTTTGAGAATTAAAAAATTTAGATAGAAAGAGAAACAGAATAAAAAACAGAACTTACAGTTCAAGTATTGCTGGAATAAGCCTCGGTAATGCTGACTTTAGTTGTGTCCGTGTGATAAGACCGACCATCTGACCCAGAGCCTCTACAGTGGATACTCGTACCTTTTTCAACAGGAGAAAAACAACTAACTAAGCACACTTTAAAGTCAAGCGTCATATACGAAGAACATTTGAACAACCGACTACCAAAATCTTGTTATCTCTATGTATTCTGAATATACTACTGGGGGGAAAGAACGGTCTGTGAACAATTATGAACATACGCATGCCCTGGTTATCTCTCGAATAATACAGTTTAACTGGAAGACGCAATGATATAAAAACCTAAAGTAGGTAAAATAGATCAATGGAGTCACCTTATGATCTCGGGAAGTCGTCCAAACTCTTAACAACAGCTCAAAAACGGAATTTAGATAGGACCTGCATCGGATAAAGCCCTTGATTTGAGTGCTTAAATAAAAAAGCTAGCAGATATAAAACAGAACAAAGAAAGAGGTCTCACATAACATCGCTGTCAAGAGGAGAATCTGAGGTAAGATCTGTGATGTATAGCCACACTGCCTGAGACCAGCACTTAAATGCTAGGCATAAAATCAAGGATGCATATATGAGACGGGATAAGCAAAGATAAGATGTACTAGAGAAAGCTGGGTTATTTGGAATATAACTTATAGCGCACATGCAGCATGATATGAGTTTGTCATCTCTTCCACCATTTCGAGAGTTCAAAGATGCACAGATCAACAGGTTAATATCCTAATGTTCGGTTACTATGAATTAAATTTCCAAATTGGTTCAGTAAATGAATAAAATCTGACATCGGGACGCTTCTATTATGCCAGATTAGACACAAATAACCACATAGTACAGAAGAGAAATCCAGCTTATATGATAAAGGAGGAAAATTAGCACTTTCCAATAAAAGAATTTCGCTACCTAATCAAAAACGGATGACAANATATTGGTCGGTGTACATCCCGAACATTCCCAAGAATAGGCAACACCCTTGAAAGTACACCTTTCAGACGTGGAGTGAACTGCAGAGCTTCAAAGAAAATATGAAAGTACTTCAAAATATCAGAGGACTGCAACTCCCATTAACTTTTCAATGTGAGAAACAAAATAAAAAAAGGGAACGCAGATGAGAGTTAGAAATTAACCATCAGATGAGGCAAAGTCAGCAAGAATTTGAACCATAGCAGG
>OVBB01001102.1:0-15885 GCA_900406415.1 Isatis lusitanica
AACTATTGTAGTCTACATATATGTTTAGCCTAAACTACCCTTAATGAAAATATAAGTCTAACAAATAAATACAATGGCACAAAACGTAATATAACACATGACTAAAGGTTTGTTCTAAAAAAGGTTCCTGTTTTAATATAGTAGATGTTAAAACTTAATAGTNGGTTGAAATACCTTTCTCTTACTAAGGTGAGTATACTCAGCCTCCATCGCACATTTTAATGTATTGGTTTAAACCTTCTTGACACTTAGATACCATTTTACGATTATACCACATAAGGTTAGATTGTTTCATTTTATACAGCGTCTTTTGTACTTTTTGGGTAGGAAACTGGGAGAAAATTCCCCCACGTAATTATTACTCAAAAAGTTTAAAACTACAGGCAAATTTGTTTTCGACACGAGAGTCCAGAGACATCAGCCTCCAACATAGAAACTGCAACATCCCAAACTAAAGCAAGAGAATGAAAACCAAAAGTAGAAAGAATGCATAGTTAGCTAATCCATTCGCTAGGTAATTAACTTCTCTATATACATAAAAAATTCGGATTATCCAGTGTCGTGAAAGAAAGCCATGGCACAACCGCACCAAAAAAGATAGAAGATGAGTATGGCCAATCCCTGTCTGAAAGAAACCAAACAACATCTCAGAATCAACTTTCAATTCCAGCCTTGATATCCGCTGCTCCCAAACTATGTATATGCCATAATAAATGCTCAAGAGCTCCGGTAACGCCACTGAGTACCTAATAATGTTTACGGCGAAAATTTCACAACATTAACCCATCTCATTCCGGATAACTCCTTCTGCCTGCGAGACCCCAGGTTACTATGTGAAGCATCATCATTAATCAATTTCATCCAACCCATTGAAGGTGCCACCCATTTGGTCAATCGCTCCACCGTCTGCACACGGCGTCCCTGCACACACCGAGCCACTTCAACTCTGCTCACCTCCATCGATCGCTTTATCTTTTACAAACTGCACCCGATCTTTGCAAAGCTTATTCTCACCGAAGATGTTTCCACATCGCCATTTATAATTCCACTACACTATAGTGGCAAACAAAGTAGGCCAGATTTTCTCACTTGTCACCGATCCTGCTCATAAATTCGTGTACAGTCACCCCATTAATAGTTGAGCAAAAAAGCTTTGACGTCTGTTTCTAGGCACAATACGGTCCCAAATCCCTGCCACAGTTTCACAGTCTTTTAGTACATGTAAAATTATTTTCCACTCCACTCTTACAAACTCAGCATATGTCTGAATCTCTGATATGCCAGATGTGCCTTTCCTCGTTTGCCATAATCACTTCATTTCCCATAATCACTTCATTCATCAGCCACAAAAAAAGACACAATTTCTTTCTGGTACAGTCACTCGCCAGATCCGGCTATAAAAATCCTCCAGATTTAGATACGGTTCATCATCCCTTGTTAACAAAGCATATGCAGATTGGACCGTGAAATGTCCATCCGATTTTTTGCTCATGAAATTCTGTCCATTGGGCCTGTAATGCTATCCAGAACCATTGCGGCAAGATCCCATCGTATATTCGGAGGTAGGTACGGCATAATTCTGGGAAAATCCCATCCAATGCCATCGTTCCAGAGCTGATGAGTTGTTACCTGTTCGAAGCCCAGAGATAAATTGTCAATAACCATATTCGGCAATGGTGTGTTCAAAAGCCATTTATCAGTCCAAAATTTTAATTTTTCCATCGCTGATGACCCATTCCCGGCCCTTCTCAATCACTCTCTCAACCCAATACAAATACTTCTCCATGTTGACGAATAATTCTCTCTTGTAACAGACTAGGACATGTCTGAACTGTCTCCAATTTTGTATTTACTCCAAATTACAGAGGCCCAAAAATTGTTCTTTTCGTAAAATAAACACCAGCCAATCTTCGTGAGAAGTGTTTTATTCATTTCCCACGATTTTCGTATACCCAAACCTCCTTCACATTTTGGTTGACAAACTTGGTCCCACGACACGAGGTGTTGTTTAGGAATACTATCCCACGAAAAGTTCCGAAATTATCTAAAGTATAAGTCGGCAGCTGAATTCTATTCATCTATAGTTGCTCTTCTATTCTTGATACGATACGAAAAATTATGAACTGTGTGACAGTTACTTTTGGATGAATGAGTATAAATATTTTACAATAATTTTGGTAACATAAGTTTCTCAAATACCAAAGTTTGATGAATGTTACACGAAAAGTTGAGTTTGTTGTTATATTTTCTATTGATCATGTTATTGGTCTCAATTTTTTTAATAAATTTAATTTTATAATCATTGGCTATTATTTTTAATTTTTAATATATATTAGATTTTAAGATAATTTTAATTTGTACATAAATTTCATGTCAAACTGCAATTTATGTTGAAATGTCTCCATGTCAGCCAGCGATTGGCGTGGACCAAGACTTAGATATATTAAAATACCATATTTCCTTTTAGAGATAATTTCAGAAAATCTAGGATGAATTTTCTCTGAAAGCTAGGCGTTATGGAGTGTCTGAAACGAAGGGGCCCATTTTTCTCTCATTCTCCTCTTTAATTATCTGGAAAAGTCCGCTGTTCTGACTCTACAAGCTCTGTTGTAGGACTACTATAGTGTTCGTTTCTTTGAAGTAGAAATAAAACAACAGATGACAAAGGACAAAAAAAGAAGTTGATGTCTTCGTTCGCACGATGTAATACCAACATAATTACAAGAAGATGTTATTGGACAAGTATACAAAAAAATCTAAAGGATTTTCTCATTTTGAAAAAAAAATGCAAAACACTTAATTAATAAGATCTCTGGAAATTTCTAATGTATAGTTATGTTATGCTACCTAAAGTATAAGTTCGTGTTTTGGTACTTTTGAACTGATATGATACGGAAGATTGTGAGTTGTGCCACAGTTGCTTTTATACAAGTGAATATGAAATATTTTACAATGCTCTTGGACAAGTGAATATGGAATATTTTACAATGGTTTTGGTATTATAAGCGTCTCAGATACCAAAACTTGGTGAATTATTTCCGGAAATTTAGGACTGTTGTTATATTTTTCTTATCGATTATGTTATTAGCCTCAATCTTTTTTAATAAACTTTAAATTTTATAATCATTAATTATTATATTTCTAAATCTAATGTATATTAAATTTTAAGATAATTTAATTTGAAATGTCTAATGTCAGCGACTGGCACCGAACTGTTAAAATACCATTTTTTCTTCTTTTTTAAGATAATTTTAGAAATTCTAGGATGAATAGTCTCTGAAAGTTAGGAGTTATGATTTGTCTGAAACGCTGAAACTCATGAGGGGGCCCATTTTTTTCTCTCTTTCACCTCTTTAAATATCTGAGATATTAGTTCTCGAAAATCCCCACCATAGTTTTAGTTGTCTAGAATTGTCAACAACCATCTTCTTCAACATGCTCTCTCTCCAGCCGCCGTCCACCTCCAGAGGCGATTTGGTCAGATACAACTTCAACCACCGTCCGTGCAGGGCTCTGCAGCGTTTCTCGCCTTCTTCACAATGCAGTCACTCGCTTCCCAGTTCAACTTCTCATCAACCACTCATGGCAGAGAAGCTCAGTGATGACGGTGTACTCTCTGTTAACCCTAAACCCTCCAAGTGTTTCTCCTCTAAGATTCTTGATCTTCTTGAGGCACTCGTCGTCAAGCTCATGCATAATGCTTCTCCACCTCTCCACTATCTTTCCGGCAACTTCGCTCCACTCCACGATGAAACCCCTCCCGTCAAGGATCTCCCCGTCCATGGACATCTTCCCGTGAGCGAGCTCCACCTCCCGTCAAGGATCTTCCCGTGAAACTTCGTTTCTGATCGTCTTTTGTTACTTTTTCAGGAATGCTTGAATGGTGAATTCGTGAGGGTTGGTCCAAATCCAAAGTTTGATCCCGTCGCTGGGTATCACTGGCACGTCCCTCTTCCTCCATTATTTTGCTAAATTAAACGATTATGGTATTGGTGGCTTCCTAATTATAGTATATGCTTTTTTCAGGTTTGATGGAGATGGGTACGTAGGGTGTCTCCTGTATTCTATACGTGGAAATATTTTTCTACGTATAAATTTTTTGTTTTCATAACAATGCTCTTCTCAATAAATCTCATATAAAACATTTTTGTAAAAACAATATATATATTTGTTCTTTTTCAGAAAATTCAAAAGTTATATTAGAAAGAAAACATTTTTTTGTATCAAAAGACCTAAATTCATTTTATTTTATTTTGCCAAAATATTTTGTACCGGCCCTGCTCTCACATGAATCTTTTCCTTAATTTCTCGTATACCTTCGCAGAATGATACATGGGGTACGCATCAAAGATGGGAAAGCAGCATATGCTTCTCGATACATTAAGACATCACGTCTCAAGCAAGAAGAGTTTTTTGGAGCTTCCAAAATGATAAAGGTGAGTAAGTAAATATATTTATAAAATTAAAGGGTTCATCTATTGGAATTGCTTGCGAAATTGTGGGGACTGGAAATCATTTGTGGTAATCTTTCTCATTGTAAATTTTGCAGATTGGAGACCTTAAAGGATTTTTCGGGTTGATAATGACCATTATGCAACAGCTAAGAACTAAACTAGAAGTATTGGATGACTGTTATGGAGATGGAACTGGTTGGTTACTTCATCGTTTCTATTTCATCCCTAGCTAAGTATCTTAATATATATCTCACGCTAGTTTTCTTTGCACCAGCTAATACATCGCTTGTATATCACCATGGGAAACTTCTAGCATTACAGGAGGCAGATAAACCATGTAATGATCGATCTTTTTTACTACCTCTTATAGTCCCCAATTTCCAAAATTTCAACAACATCTTTTTGGAATGGTCTTAAGAGTAAGAAACCATGCTATTTCTCATGGAGTCAGAAGTCTGTTTGAAATGGTCAATATTGACGATTTGCGGACAGATTTACTCCATTAATTCTACATCATCTAAAATTCAATATCTTTAGAAAATTTTCAGATGAAACTAAAAATTCTTTTAAAAAATAATAAATATTCAAAAATTCATAAAAGTTTAGAAATAAGCATGAGAGAAATAAAAGATTTATATAAATATAAAATTAAAATAATCTGTCCAATACCATAAAAGGAACTTTGTAATATGTAAAAGTTTTACTTTAACATAAAAAAAAAATTAGAAAGTGAAAAATTTATAGGAAGTGAAAATTTATAATAAATTTCTTCTTAGCCCTCGTAGTCTTTTTAAGAGATTAAGTAACATTAATTCCTGGAAGTTCGATACTTTTTAATCAATATAATATATTAGACTTTTGTATAAGTTTCAGTACCACTTATATCATACACCTAATTCAGGAAAGAAACACAAAAAACACATGAACTAAAACCTAATTCATAAAGTAAAAACCGAAAACTAATTAATTAAAAGCTACCCTAATCGATCCAGTGCCGTGCCTACATTTTTAGGGACCTAAGGCAAATTTTTTTTTTTAAAAACATTTTTTGATGAATTTTTTTTTCTTACAAACTTGTTAATGTATTAAAAATGTTTATAAAAAAGAATCTCAAAATCAGAAATAGACAAACTAAAATGTAAAGAAAACAATATGAACAACCAAATTCTATACATACATGTATATACATACAATCATTCATACTCTAAAAACTACTAGTGTTTTGTATAAAAGGGGCCCCATATTTTGATTAAAAATGGTGGGGTCTGAGGCTCTTGCCTTATTTTTATAAAGTTGAGCACGGCTCTGAATCGATCTAACCTATAGTCTCGTATCATAGATGTCATCAAAGTTTTGGAAGATGGAGACCTTCAAACTCTTGGCATGATAGATTATGACAAGAGATTGACCCATTCCTTCACTGCCCACCCAAAAGTTGACCCGGTTACGGGTAAGTCTTCAATTTTTGTTTTTTTTCCCCAGAAACAACAGAAACTATTTCTGTTGACCCATGATGGGCTCTGTCTCTCTGTCTCTCTCTCCAGGTGAAATGTTTGCATTTGGCTATTCGCATATGCCACCTTATCTCACATACAGAATAATCTCAAAAGAGGGCATTATGCATGACCCAGTCCCAATTAATTTACCAGAGCCAATCATGATGCATGACTTTGCTATTACCGAGACTTACACAATCTTCATGGATCTTCCTATGCTCTTCAGGCCAAAGGTCTGTATGTTGCTCATCAAGTTTAAACTTTTGAGAAGAAAGTATATATAGAAAACAAGCATCCCCTATACAGTCATTCATGTATCTTTGAAACTGATTCCAAGGAAATGGTGAAAGAGAAGAAAATAATATACTCATTTGATCCCACAAAGAAGGCTCGTTTTGGTGTTCTTCCACGCTATGCCAAGGATGACCTCATGATCAAGTGGTTTGAGCTTCCCAACTGCTTTATATTCCACAATGGTGTGTGCTTTGCTATGTCTATTAAAGGGTTTATATATATCATCAAAATATTATATTCTATGTACCAACTAAACTTCTGTGAATGGATGCCTATATCTCCAGCCAATGCTTGGGAAGAAGAGGATGAAGTCGTCCTCATCACTTGTCGCCTTGAGAATGCAACTCTTGACATGGTCACCGGGAATATGGGAGAAATACTTGAAAGTTTTGGCTGCGAACTGTAAGAATCACTGGCCTATTTATCTCTTCTGCTCTCTCCTAAAACTAGATACCCTCCTCAACTATGCCTTGTGCAGGTACGAAATGAGATTCAACATGAAAACGGGTTCAGCTTCTCAGAAGAAACTATCGTCATCTTCAGTTGAATTCCCAAGGATCAACGAGTGCTACACTGGAAAGTATGGTTTTCAATTTTCACCCTTGTCCTTGAGTGTTACTGAAGCCCTATACCTCATCATTCTTTCTTGTTTTGTTTGGTACGTTTAGGAAACAGAGATATGTATATACTTATGGAACAATCCTGGAGGGCACTGGAATCATCAAGTTTGATCTGCATGCGGAAGCTGAGACAGGCAAAAGAATGCTGCAAGTAGGAGGCAATATCAAAGGAATATACGCGCTCGGACAAGGAAGATATGGTTCAGACGCTGTATATGTCCCGCGCGAGGCAGCTCAAGAAGACGACGGCTACTTAATATTCTTTGTTCATGACGAAAACACAGGGTACGTTGTAGTTATTGTTATTACACGACTTGCTATGTGCTTTATCAGATAGTACTTGTTTCGTTTTGCGACTATACGGCTCAAGAATATGTGTGAATGGGCAGGAAATCATGTTTGAACGTGATAGACGCGAAAACAATGTCGGCTAAGCCAGTCGCAGTGGTGGAGCTACCACATAGGGTCCCATATGGCTTCCACGCCTTCTTTGTTACAGAGGTACAACTAAACTATAATGTATAGTATATTCTCTTCTTTACAAGCGATGCATATCTAACAAAACCAGTGGGTCTGGTCTTCACAGGAACAAATCCAGGAACAAACTCTTATATAAGAAAAACTGTTGCTGTGTTGCATATATATACACATGATTCTCGAGATGTGGAAGTTAGGGCATCTCAAAAATTTTGGTTACGGTTAAAATAAATTACTCAGAAGTGGTGTTACTCGAATTTTGATCACGACAGCGTTTCTTATGTTATCCGACGCACATGGGTGGAGCCGAGCTGCTTACTTACTAAATAGTATTAGTAATTTAGTATCTAAATGCTAGATATTTTTTTTTTGTCTCATATTCCTTATTTTATCCAAAGCCGTAATTAATAATAAAAAAATCCTGCCTTTGCCACCAACATTCATAGTATTTATTTGATATTTTATTTGCCAAAAGATGAAAATTCATAACATTACGAGGCTTACATATGAAAATAAGGAAATTTCATAGATACAATATATTTTCAGTGTACCCGTTTCAAAATTATTACCATATTGTTATCTTTGTCTGCTCGAAATGTAATAGTAAATTATAAAAGAAAAGAGATTTTACAAAACAATTGGTACAAATGTTTCTAAAACCAGATATATAGGTGACCATACGAAAGCTGGTAAGGATCAATGAATCATGATTCATGAATCAATATGGTTCAACCAGATATATAGGTGACCATACGAAAGCTGTTAAGGATCAATGGATCATGAGTCAATATGGATCAATGGATCATGAGTCAATATGGATCAATGGATCATGAGTCAATATGGATCAATGGATCATGAGTCAATATGATTAAGGAGATCAATGGATCATGAGTCAATATGGTTAAGGGTCAATGGATCATGAGTCAATATGGTTAAGGATCAATGGATCCTGAGTCAATATGGTTCAACCAGATATATAGGTGACCTTACCAATGATATTTAAAAACTAATGAGCTAGATTTGCAATTTGCAATTTGCAATATCAATAAAGTTGATTTTGATATATTGATATTTTAGTATATATTTTTAAAATTGGTATTATTCTTTTTGTATATATAATGGATGAATTTATGTGTATCATTCTTCACACCATAAAGTCGAGTTTATATACAAAGCCAAACGTCTTCATGCCCAAGAAAGGCAAAAAGGAATATACAAGATGATACGATATATGCAAATATATATATATGAATATGAATATTCCCAAAATGCAGCAAACTCTCGTTGTCACAAAACCTTAGAACAAATATCTACAAGTTGAGCCTTCATTAAAACGTGCTGTGACTACATTTCTCGCTTTGGTCTCATCTCTACCATGACAGTCTTTCTCAACATGTTTTGTCCTTTCATGAAATATATGTTGGGGACAGATTTTACACAATTGGAATCCAATTAGATAGCAACACGTAGCATAAGGTTTAACGACTTTTATCTAAAAATCAAATTGGTTTAAAATTGACTTTTAAGGACTTTGAGAATAAGACTTGATAATGTTTCAATAGCCATATCCCCAATCAGTGCGCCTGTTGATCATGTAGTTTATATACAAAGCTAAAAGTCTTCATGTCCAAGCTAAGAAATTGTTTGAATTGTATGAACCAGCTTGTCAAAGATTGTCAGCTCAATATCCAAACGTAGATATTCAAGTCGCAGTCAGATCAGAGTTGCAACAACAGATAAAAACGATCTAACATTTGTCATCTTAGAAAACGAGTTTTGCTGTTAATCCGCTATTACAAATGGCTAAAGCCAACCAGACAGTAGAATCAACAACATGATACGTTCCGTTCCAAAAGCAAGTTACCTAACTGTTCTTTGACCACAAAACAAGCCTAAAATCCAGAATGAATGACGACGACACCTCCTTGATCACCTCAAGTTTCTGTGAGGAAGTCGAGTAACAGGTTACTCCAGTCTCATAAAGTGGAGGCGTGATTGATGAAGACTTCAAGTGACAAGCATTTTTGAAGATAAAACTCACGAAATCCTTCTCTTCTGGTCTTCCTCTGTACCCTGCAAACTCGAAAGTTTCAAGACTCTCCAACAAGCATTCAGGAACAGAGCTCTCGTTATTGTTCCAGCTACCAAGTTCATGCTTCTTCAAATAGTCACACTGAGATCAACAAAAGGGGAGAGAGAGACAGAGTAGAGAGTTAATAGCTTACACCATAGAGTGCTATCTATATAAGTAGTCAAAGGAAGAAACTTACATCGACATAGAGTTTGAGGAGTCGGAGTTTAGGAGAATCTTGGAGCAACCGGAAAAGTAACTTCGCCCAATAATTGAAGCTGATACATAGCTCCAAATGTTCAAGCTGATTAAAGACGATACCATCAAGATAGTTAAACTGAAACAGAAAATAACAAAGGATTCAATCTCAAGTAAAAACAGAAACAGAAAGATTGCGAACTTGAAGTTGATAGATGGAAACAAATCACCTCTTCATATTCGTTGACCCACACGCGTAAGGAAAGGAGTTTCACAGATGTGATTGATTCGAAAATGTCCTCCACAAGTTCCTCAGCGATGATATCTACAACTTCCACTTTAGGCATATGCGCAACCAAATAGGAGAACCCTTGTGCATAATTCTCAACTTTGAGATACTTTAGAGAAGGGGTAACTATCACATACTCATCATAAAAAGTCTGTCCACCATCTATAGGTAACGTTATCCTCTGCAAGGACGGGCTGATAACAACAATCGCTTTCACATTGTCCTCATCATCTCTTTCAATAACCAAATCTTCAAGAACAGGGCAACATGATATAAGCAGTCGAAAACAATCATTATTCAGATAAGTCACACGTCCAAGTAGCAAAGTTTTCAGTGAAGGGAGTGAGACTGTACTAGGAACATCCACAAGAATCTTCTCGCCGCTAAGTTTTAAAGTCACGAGCGATTCACAGGTATACAAGCTGCTTGGGGTTAACACAGCAAGTTCTTCCTTGTAAGAAAACGAATAATAGTTGATATCAAGATCACGAATGCAGCGAGAGATGGTAACACCAACCCACTGATTAATATCCCCAGGCTGAAATGATGTAGAGAAACATTGGAGGCGAAAGCTTTCTATGACCGGAGCTCTAAGTAATGGCAGATTCTTGTTGATAAAATCCCTAATTGCAACGTCAGAACCATAATGATTCATTAGAAACTCGAGTTTAGGGACCCACATCCAAATAAACTCCCATCTTTTAGACAAAAGGCTAGTTTTTACAGCAACTTCTGTCGGAACAAACGATAGTATCTTAACCAGTAATTCATCAGGCAATCCACTGATTTTGTCCATACTTCAAGAAGATAAAAGCGAAACAAACAAATTAGTAACAACTAAAAGCATAGCCATACAGAGAAACTAGACAAAACCCTAGAAGAAAGAAAAGCTGGAACTGGACAAAACCCTTAAAGAAAACCTGTGAAGTTAAGTGGAGGCTCGACTTCTGATTCGGAGACGGAACCAGAAGACAAATCAGAAATGCTAGGAGAACTGAGAAAGAATTTGTTCGACACTGTGTTATACCCACTGCGCCTACTGATTGTCTGAGTGAAAACTTGAATACAGAAAACGAGGAAGACGAAGGAAGAGGTTCTTGGAGTATCAGAAGATTGTCGGAATCAAACCGTTGGGCTTTTTAACTGATTAGGTTTGGTTTAATGTCCGAAAATAAAATCTAAATGATCTAAATCTATGGTGGGCCTGGGCCGACATTCATGTGAAACTATTCTTCTTCCGGTAAAAACTTTAGTCATTTATCCACTAATGCCTTGTTCGTTTTTTTGTTATATGCATAAACAATAGGTACAAATTCATCATCCTGAGCTCAGGCATATTAGTAGACATTTGATACCAATTAATAAAATAAAATATTTTCTAAAAAATGTAATTCTAACTTTCTTTATTTTTAGTTATTTAACTCTATTTGTATGTCATTTTGTTTTGTAACTGATTCTCGATGAAACAGAGTCACTTGTTTTCCATAGATGATTTAAGATAATGAGAGACCTAGGCAGAAGGATGTTTTCTCGTCCTTCCAAGCTCGTTCAAACAACTGTTAAGACTTAACAGTTAAGTGTTTGCCGGTCGATCACAATGATTTGACAATTCAAAGCAGTCTTAAAGTTAAATAACATGTTGGCTAGTGATAAACGCTTGTCCATTCACAACATTATCAACAAAATAGTATGGTTAACTTCAGAAGGCGATGTTTCTGATTTGGAAAATGCGGATACAATTATTGTTTGTTTTGTGCATTTTAGTAGTTTTTAAAGCACTGTTCATTTAGCAAGTTAGATGAGATTTCCAGATATGGAGCCTGAATGCAATAATTAGTCGCAGCAGTCAAACGCTGTTTGTTTGCGATTTTGCTTCATGCGTCCAGAAATTATATCTGGGTGTAGTTACGTTCATTTGTATTTTTTTATATTTTATATTTGGACGTCTTTGGTGTCAAATGTTTTTGTTTTTTAGTCTAAACCTATATATACAAAACTAAAAACTAAAATTATCCAAACTTTATACTTAAAATCAAATAAAAAATATTAAACAACAAACATCAAATTACATTTTCTATTTTTTTATAACATATGAAATATATTATAAATTATAATATAAAAAAAAACATCAAACTACATCATACTAATGTAAATTACATTATACATATTATACAACAAACCTCAAAGTACATCATACTTATGTAAATTATATTTTACAACAAACATCAAACTACATCATACTAATCATACTAATGTAAATTATACATTTTCACATAATATTATTACACATTTCAATTGTCATCGAATCATGCTCTTCCTTCACCATTTCAATGGTCACCAAATCATGCTATCGTTATGAATCTTCTTGTCACAATATTACACTACAATAATAAAACCAAAAATGATTTATCAATTGCAGATTTTGCAATTGATGGTCCAACTCCAGATTAAAAACGAATGCACATAGGGTTGAAGAGAGAAAAATCATGACTATTGACTATCTTAACCATGACTACCAAAATAAGCAAAGAAAAAATAAAATACTCAATGCAAATACTAGTACTGTTCTAGACACTAGAAGTTCTCTTTTACCATTGAAAAAAGAAATGATATTTGCCAATAGAACCTATAGAGAATAAACCTAACTGAAGATGCATGTGATGGAGTGTCTGATGTATCAGTGATGAAGTAGTACAGGAAGTGCTACATGACGTAAAGATATGCGATTTGAACGAATCTAGGTGATTGGATTCGAGCCAAGAGTTGGTTGAGAAGCTGGATAAAGATATTGAAGAGGATATTGCAGCTTCGGAGTGTTTCCATATTCTTAGGAGAAGATATATGAGAAAGTATAATATTCCTTAATATTTGGGAATATCCTAGAATATAGGATTTATTCTATGGATATTTATGGATAAGCTTGATGTGCAAGTTGAGTCTACTATATAAAGAGGTCGTGGCCTCAAGAGAAAAAAAGAGAGAAGAGCAAGAAAAATCTTTTGTTTTGTGTGATTGAGTGTTTTGATCATTTGAGAAAAAGTCTAGGCTTGGGGGAGTTTAGCTCAGGGTTAGGTTATCCTGAAGAGTTCATGTTATAGAATAGAGCGATATTTCAAGAGGGTGTTCTTGATCTAGGCGTTTGCAATTGGGTTGTAATTGCTTTCTGATTCTAGTGAATTCGAATACTGGACGTGGTCCCGGGGAGTAGGAAACGAACCTCGTTAACAAACTCTGTGTCTTCATTTTTGCTATTTATTTTCGTCTCACCTGCACTTACACTAACAATACGACACCCAATACTACACTATACCTCTTGATATGTGATGGTAATATTTGATGCTAACATTAGGTTTGGTGCCGGAACTAGAAAACAAGAGTTTACAAAAACTAAACTCAAATCTTAATACCAAAACGACACTTGTAAGAGTAATATAACACCAGCACTTTATGAGATAAAAAAAAATTCATCTCCACATGCCAAACAAACTGTGGAGGACCGTGAAGAACTAAATCATTACAAGTTGTGGAATAATTCGAAGCTTAAGCAATAAGAACTAAATCTCTAAAGCAGATACTCTAGAATGATTGTACCTAATGAAGAATAACTTAATGCAACAAGAACAAGAACAGGACGTATAACATCTCATTTACTGGAGTTTAAGATTCTTTCTAAGCAAAAAAAAAAACAAATTAGGAGCCACGTAAGTACGTAACTAGAAACCTAAAGCAACAAGAACAAGTTGTTTATAACTAGTATTAGCCAAGTAAAACTTCTTCAAAACTAAAGCGAATAGCAACCAATTACTGTCAATATTTAGGTGGACAAGAAAGGAAATTTCAAAGAGAAATTCAACAAGAAGAATGGAGGAGACGAGGAGTTAGAGTTTCTTGTATATTTTTCCAGATGGAATAATTCAGGGACCGTTTGTTGCTAAAATGATTTCATGGTTTAATCAATAAACCATTGCTAACAAACCTAACCAAAGAGCAATGATAAACATTTGAAGCTAAACCTAAAGTAGAAACCCAATGAAGAAGAACAAGTTGTTCCCGCAGGCAAATAAAATGAAGAAAAGCTATACCTGGTCTGGATCAAATACTTCTGCGTCAGAAACTTGAAGAAAAGTTTCCAAACAAACAAGCTGCCATGAAAAAAAAAAAACTGAATATCAGATCAAACCATCTTAAACACGAAGCATTAATACACACACTGAATGATTCATCATCATCTTAACCCATTACAAGTTGTGGAATTATTCTAAGCGTAAGCTTAAGTCACTCAAAACTGGAGTCATGGTTTTGGTGACTGTTGTGTTTTCTAATTTTAGGAGTTTGTTGTTTAGTTTGCTTCATGTAGTTGCAAGTCTCCATTATATAAGGAGCAATTGTTGTTTCGTTTATCTTATCAATCAGAAAAGCTTTGATCAATCTTGTTTGCAATTATTAAGAGACTGACGAGAGATAATGAGGCGGCGAGAGAAAGAGAGACAACGAGAGGTAGAGACTGTGAGAGAAAACCTCGACGGCCCAGAGAAGAAACAAAAATTTTAAGTTTTTCCAATGAGAGTATTTTTGATTTTTCTCATTTTGGTAGAGTTTACTGTAACCAAACACGTCAAAAAATTCAACCAGAAAATTTAAAATTTCAGAATGAATTTTAGAAACACATCTGGATACAGTTATCAATTCATTTTTTTAATTGCAACTAAACTAACAATTATCTGCATCTGTGTCGAATTAACGCGCTCAATTCACCAAACGAACAGTCCTAAATCAAATAAGTGGCTACACATTATGAATCATAATATGAAAGCTTTATTTTTGACTCGAAATTCTTAGTTTTGGATTACAAAATGAACAATTTTTGAACGGAGACAGATCAAATGAATGGAAAGTGGTTTGTTTCAAAAGTATATCATAAATCAATTTTGATGCAGATATTTCATTTAAATGGTGTTTTAAAAAAAACATTCTTGCGTTAAAATTGTAATTTATGATTTCGAGGAAAATAAGTTTTACGGTTTTCTCGAGAATACAAAATTTAAATATTATCAAAACATACATCTTTTTGTGGTTTTGTAATTTTGACATACAACACCATTTTGGCAACAACAACAAAAAAGTGTTATGTCGATTAGCATTATTTTAACCATAGTTACAAATATAAACATAGTCTTAGCTGGAATATCGGCATATTGATTACTAGATTTTTTTTAGGGTATGTGTATGTGACCACACTGAACATAGTTCGCTAACATCTAGTGGTAATGTGATATGTATGTACGTAATGATGTTGCCTTGTTGAAAACATTATTGAAAATCATATATAATCTTAGAACTTGGCAACGCGTTATCCGAATGACTAACAAAATTGAATAATCTAAAATAATGCAAAATATCCGAAGTGTTTCATTCTAAATACTATACTGTAGGTTAATCTCTGTTCGTGTAGTTAGAATAATAATTTAATATTTAGAATGTATTACCATAATATTATTTGTCGTGGGCAGTAATGACAAAAAGAAAAGTGTAGTGGGCAGTATTTTTCAGAAATAAAAAACTAAGTCAATGGGTCAAAGTCAAGTGAAAGTTTGTCTGGATCGAGAGATATTTTTCTTATAGTTTTAGACAACCCAAATCGAAAACATATTTTATAAATTTAGAAGGAAAAGAACAACATGAAGGAGGATATGTAAGTTAATGTATGCACCAAGCTGTCTTCGACATTGGACAGTCGCCGCAATTGTTGATTTCCGACTGATCTTTACTTGTTTTCGCCGATGACAACAAAATGTAACAATTCGATTACGATTTAACACCTAATTTTCTTTTATCGCTGCATTTCGGTACACGCCAACTACTTCAACATGACGTATTAAAGATATTTTTTCTTGTCAAGATTGATCGCAGATCCCTTGAGACTCGACCAAAATATGATCACCTTATAATCTTGAAACGATCGATATTATGTTTCATGTCCTTTCAT
>OVBB01001106.1:0-15855 GCA_900406415.1 Isatis lusitanica
GGTTTTCTAGACCTTTCAAATAATGATTTACATGGTCCAATCCCATCCTCCATTGAAAAACTTTCTCATCTTACCAATCTCAGACTTTATAGTAATGAATTTTCGGGACAGATTCCATCTTCAATTGGAAATCTTTCACATCTCACTTCTCTTGATCTTTCAAGTAATCAGTTTTCGGGTCAGATACCATCTTCAATTGGAAACCTTTCACATCTCACCTCTTTGGATCTTATTTATAACCAGTTTTCGGGTCAGATCCCATTTTCAATTGGGAACCTTTTGCATCTCACTTTTCTGGATATTTCAAGTAATCAGTTTTTAGGTCAAATTTTATCTTTAATTGGAAACTTTTCACATCTCACCTATTTAAATCTTGATTATAACCAGTTTTCGGGTCAGATCTCATCTTCAATTAGTAACCTTTTGCATCTCACCTCTTTGGATCTTTCTAATAATCAGTTTTCGGGTCAGATCCCATCTTCTATTGGAAACCTTTCGGGTCTCACCTTCCTTTCTTTTTCTGATAATCAATTTTCGGGTCAGATTCCATCTTCAATTGGAAAGATTTCACATCTCGATTATCTAGATTTCTCTCTAAACAATTTTGGTGGTGAAATCCCATCTTCCTTTGGCAGTTTGAAAGAGTTGACCTCCTTAGGTTTAAACTTCAATAAGCTTAGTGGTAACTTTCCGGTTACACTGCTAAATTTGACAAAACTACAGGGTTTATCGCTCTACTCCAATCAATTCACAGGAGCTCTTCCTCCAAACATCTCTTCACTCTCCAAGTTGACGTCTTTTCTCGCAGCTAACAACGCTTTTGTTGGAACCCTTCCTTCTTCTCTCTTCACCATTCCTTCTTTGACCTATATTGATTTGAGTGATAACCAATTCGAAGACGTCACTTTTGAGTTTGGGAATACATCCGAGCTTCAAAATTTATACCTTTCTGGTAATAAATTCAGAGGGCCAATCCCAAGCTCCATGTCCAAATTAATCAACCTAAAGAGTCTTTACCTTTCCGGCTGGAACACTCAAGGCCCATTTGATATTAGTATCTTGTCGCACCTCAAGTCGCTCAGAGAGCTTTACTTATCCAATTTGAACACCACCAGTACGATTGACTTGAATGCAATCTCATCATTTTCCAAGTCGCTCGAATATTTGTCTCTCTCAGGCAACCATGTTTTAGCCACAAACAAAAGCTCAGTTTCAGATCCTCCTTCGCAATTCATGAATGCAGTACACTTGTCAAGCTGTGGTATCACTGAATTTCCGGAGCTTCTAAGAAATCAGCAGCATATGAGGACTTTAGACATTTCCAACAACAAAATCAAAGGTGAAGTGCCTGGCTGGTTATGGATGCTACCAAACCTTTCATTGGTGAATCTCTCCAACAACACTTTCATTGGTTTCGAAAGATCGACGAAACATGAACTATCCTCTATCTTCAGGTACTTGTTTGGCTCCAAAAACAATTTCACAGGAAATATTCCTTCTCTCATATGCAAGTTGCGCTCTCTAGAAATTCTTGATTTATCAGACAACAATTTCAATGGTTCAATCCCTCTTTGTCTTGGAAATCTCAAGAGTCGTCTTTCGGTTCTAAACCTTCGTCAGAATCATCTTAGTGGAGGTCTTCCGGAGAGTGTTTTCAAAAGTCTAACATCTTTGGACGTGGGTCATAACCAAATTGTGGGGAAGCTTCCAAGATCATTGATCCATTACTCTACACTTGAAGTTCTGAATGTGGAAAGCAACAACATCAATGACACGTTTCCCTCCTGGTTGAGTTCTCTACAGAACCTGCAAGTTCTTCTCTTGCGTTCCAATGCATTCCATGGACCAGTATATCAAGCCTCCTTCTTTACGCTGAAAATCATCGACATCTCACACAATCATTTCAATGGAACTCTATCATCGGATTATTTTGCAAACTGGAGTAATATGTCATTACTTGAGACCGACAATAGAACCGCCTTATCGACTGAAGATTACATGGGAGACAAATCAGGCTATTACCAAGATTCAGTGGTTCTGATGAGTAAAGGAATAGAGATGGAGATGGTACGTATCCTTAAAATCTACACAGCAATCGACTTCTCCGGAAACAGATTTGAAGGAGAGATTCCAAAGTCCATCGGTCTCCTGAAAGAACTTCATGTGCTCAACTTGTCAAGCAATTATTTCACTGGCCACATCCCATCATCTATGGGGAATCTGACAGCTCTGGAGTCACTTGACTTTTCCCAAAACAAGCTTTCTGGAGAAATCCCACAAGAGCTAGGGAGTCTCTCTTTCCTTGCGTATATGAACTTCTCCCATAACCAGCTTGTTGGTCTAGTACCAGGAGGTACTCAGTTTCGGAGGCAGCCTTGCTCATCTTTCAAGAACAACTCAGGACTTTTCGGCCCTGCTCTTGACGAAAACTGCAGAGATATCCACACGCCCTCAACGCCGGAGGCAGATGAAGAAGAGGAAGAAGAAGAAGAAGAGGTGTTTAGTTGGATTGCCGCTTCAATAGGATCTGGACCAGGTATTGTGCTTGGAATGACGATTGGATACATATTGGTTTCCTACAAACCAGAGTGGTTCCCGAATCCTTTTGGCCGGAAGAAACTCCGACGCAGAGGCATCATAACGCGTTAAAGAGGTAATGTTCTGAATTTGAAAGAGTTGCATCAAATTTTCTGGATAAGTGACTAACTCAAATTAGCTTAACTTTGTTTTTGTTTTTATGCAGACAGAGAAGCTTGTGATGAAAGCAACTCAGCCATGTCCCAATATATTAGTTTCTTATGTGAAAAGGTTCTTAACAGTCTTAGTTTCCTTTACTGTTTCTGGTTTTGCTTCGTGTGTTTCCACTTTTACTCTGTTTTTAGCCAACGTTTGTGTTTCTCTCAGTATTTGAACATTGAACAACTCTGTTTCCAAGTTCACAGTTATTTCTCTTTATTAATAAATTCAGAGAGGTAGTAATGTTCTTGTAATCAGAAAACCAAAAACAGACTTACAGACATAAGAAGAACATTCATTATTGATAAAAAAAAATGGAGATATGTAATCTGATTACTTATATTGCAAATTACCTTCTTGGTTGCTCCAGAGGAAACTCAGCGGTTGGTTAAATCAGCCATATCCGAGAAGGCGAGAGTAATATCATTACCATTTATCCTGCAAAGAATGTGAAAACACATCCTGTTTCTAAGTATTAGTGCTTCTCTGATATACGGTAGCTTTAAATCTCCATGGGATTAATAGTAACGCACAAGTTAGTAGGAGCAAAATGATTTACTTTGTACCTGAAGAATGTCCAAGCAAATATTGCCATAGAGGTCCACATTGGGATGGAAGCAGCATGTACTTGTGATTGTTCGAGAAAACGAGTGAGAGTCTGTATTCAGTTCCTTGGAACACAGTCTCTTTGCTTCCTGTGATTGTTCCTTTCTGTAAGAATATCACATCTGAAACACATGAATCCAAAAATATCATACATATACGCAAAACTTTGTTTTCCACACTAAAAACGTAAAAATCCCTTTCTCGACGACTGACACAAGTCTTTGTAATAGCACGTGTGCCAGACAACACAAGTATAACACAGACTTTTCAGTTTTACAAACAAAAGACCACAAAAGAACAACAAACTTTGCATTGACAAAAGAAAGAACAACAAACTTTGGTAGTGCTTGGGAGCGAAAAGTAAAAAAACAAACGATTTATTTATTTACAGCTTTTGAGGATTTGCCACTGATTTTCAAGCCACAACGGTTACTTCTGGTTACCTTTATCATGCCACATTTCTGCATCCAAGAGCCACGCCACAACCACCAGCTTTATGCTGCTTTCACCATGTTTCCGCACTCACCGCTACATCCACCGCCGCAACCACTAGCCACTGCTGATTTGGCCATGTCTCCGCATTCACCGCTACAACCACCGCCGCAGCCTCCGGCGTTTGCTCCTTTGGCCATGTCTCCGCATTCACCACTGCAGCCACCGCCGCAGCCACTGGCCATTGCTGCTTTCCCCATATCTCCGCATTCACCACTGCAGCCACTGCCGCAGCCACTGGCGTTTGCCCCTATGGCCATGTCTCCACATTCACCGCTACAACCACCGCCGCAACCACTGGCGTTTGCTGCTTTGACCATATCTCCACATTCACCACTACAGCCACCGCCGCAGCCGCCGGCCTTTGCCCCTATGGCCATGTCTCCACATTCACCGCTACAACCACCGCCGCAGCCACTAGCCATTGCTGCGTTCACCATGTTTCCACATTCACCGCTACATCCACCACCGCCGCAACCGCTGCCTTTCTCAGGAACCATAATAGCAGCTGCGGTCTCCCCATCTGTAGTGTTTGCCTTCACTTTCTTTTCTACCTTAGCTACAAGCTGAGTCTCTTTGCTTTCGTCTTCTAGTCCATTACTTTTGAGGCTTTCCTGTTGCGTCACTTTGGTTGTGGCATCAAACCCATTGGACCCTCCTTTCTTCAAAAGAGTACTGAGTATGAAAGCAGATACGATCCCGGGTAAAACCAACCAGTTTTCCTCGGCCTGCATATCAAACAATAGAGTCATATGATCATGGCAAAGGCATAAAGAAAAAAGTTATATATTCCGTGTTAAATCAAACTTGCAAGCTTGCCTCAATGGAACCAAATTTCAAATCCAACAATCCCACAGCTTTTCCATATGGATGCTGGTTAGAGAATTCCACAAGGGTCATGAATTCTTGATCACTTCTACGATTTGCGCAGTGTTTTGGTTCATAATCCAGCTTTCTCCCAGAGAATATTTTCACCTGTAAGACAATCAAAACAATTTCATCATTGATATGCACCACTCAGTCAAAACAAGAAGATTAAATCTTTCTTTTTGGGGGGAGTGAAACAGCTAAAATATACCACTCGAGTTCCCAAAAGCTCAAACAGCAGATTATCGGCATTGGTTTGCTTGAGTGACCATTTCGAGTCCAATAAAGACCAGAAACTGCCAGTATACTCCGCGAGCACACGAGTTTCACCAGAGTCCATCACACCAGTCACTTGCCTTTGGGCAGTGTGATCACCTTTAAGTTTCCCCCCATCACTACATAAAGTGGTTTATGTTATCATAACAGGATCGATGAATGTGTTTATTTTGCAACAGAGATAATGACATACCTCATTTGGAGTGAGATCACCTCTGTTTGGGTTTCATCAACAACGTGCGTTGAACTCTTAGCATAACGGGACCTTCTGATGATTGGAAAGAAGCAAGAGCCTTTGCACGATGGTCTCGACTGCACCATGTGTAGAACAGATGGAAAGCGGGTTGGTGGGGTAAACGAGGCGGCGACTCGGAGACTGATGGGTTTCGGATCCGTTTTACTGCCTTTAGTTGGTGTTAACTCCAACCACTTCTCAACAGAGAGTTGAGTAATAACTGGAGAGAAAAACTCTTTTAGTGACAAAGATGCAAAACCTAAGCTTTTAGGCTCCCTCGAAACTGATATCTTGGAAGGTGAAGAGGAAATGAGCTGGAAACGAAGCTCTCCTGTAGGTTCACACTGGAAAAAAGCAACTTGCTTTTCACCAACCTCGGATAGTATGGTCAGTCTACGTTCAGCATCGAAAAGAGAATCAGGCTGGCTTTTACTGAACACAACCGAGAGCTTTCCTTTGTGTCCATCTGGTACGTTTCTAACCTCGATAATCTCCAAGAGAACCTGCACGTTTTTGTGGAGAAAACGAATTTGTGGTTGACTTTTGAGAGAAATTACACGAGAAGGATCAAAGAAACTACCTCAATTACTTCCACTTCTGGAAGTTGAACTAAATCCTGAAAATCTTCCTTTGCAATTGGTTCTTTAGCCAAAACATCAGAAGCATAAGGAGAGGTCGTGACAGGTGTAGGCGTACTGCCTCTATACATTGCACCAGCTTTCCAGTATCTTCTACCAAATGTTTCCTCCCATTGAGCAGTAGTGTTAGAGAAACCAGTATCGAGCTTCTTACCTTTGCCTCGATCAGAGTCTGTGTCATCATGCTCCAACACCTTACCAATGAGCTTCTCCAAGTCGTTACAATAAGCTACAGGGTGGAGCTGATGTGTGTGCCACATAAGGTCAACATCATAAGTCGGGACGCAAAACCGTTTCAAAGACCTTTCTCTATTCTTCTTAATCAGATAAAGAAACCCCTTGTATCTAGCAACAGCTTCTTGTAGAAAAATATCGTTCTTCACATGGGATCTCGAAACCTGTGGTGGCAAAGTAACACATCAACAGAATCAGGAAGAAAAACTCCAAATTCGTGATTCAACTGACAAATCATTCTGATGTGACTGACCTGGTAGTAAAATGGGCTTTGCCTCTTTACAGCTAAAACAAGATCATATTTGGTGCATTTCTCAATAGGTTGAGAGATATTATCCTTCGAGTCTAGCCTGTTCAAGTCTATGTCATAAGGTTCCTCAGGAAACAATCTTTTCCACAAATCTTCAGTTTTTGATTTGCAGTTTCCATTCACAGAAGACACAACGCCAGAATTGTCGAGAACTCTCCCGTAAAACTGCTCACAGTCAGACTTATACCTCACCTGGATTGCAAACATCATGACAAAACTACTGAAACATCCAACAACAACAAAGCCAAGTCTTTTCCTATCGAAACATTATGTAGTCTTTTCCTATCGAAACATTATGTTTAGCCTTACCGGGTTAAGCCTGTGGCAGTGCCAAATCCACTCACAGTCAAGAGGAGGAACCAAAGGCCCTTCACTAACTGATGACTCAGAGTACTTAGCAAGCAGAGGAAGCCAACAAGCATTGTACCTGAAAATCACTTAAAGTTGATAACTTTGAAGAATAAAGAACACAAGCAAAGAGTCTACTTTGTATTCGGATTGTTCTGCATGCGATGCAATCATTCAAAAGAACCTGTAGATGGCTTTTTCAAGTGCAGGGCCTTCGTAAAGCCATCGATTCCTATCAACAGCTGCTAGAAATTGAAGCTGCTGCTTAGCTGCAGCTAACAAGTCAACGCTTGTCTCTATTTTCTGAGCTTCAAGCCACTCCACTTCACGATCCTTCTCTTTCTCCATCAGATTCAATCAAATTTCACCTCTTTTTTACCAGATTGAACTAATTACATGCATATGAAACCTGAAGATCATGTGCAAGAGAAAAATCAAATCTTTAGAGAATTAAAAACCAATTTTTTATTTGTCAGATCAAAAAAACAAATCAACGAACTCACACAAGAGACAAGTAGCTTAAGGAGCTGACGGAAATCTAACCTCCGATCGCCGGATATTTAACTTCTCCGCCGGGAAAATATATCCGATGAAAGGGCTGTGATTCGTTGTCGGAGACTGAGAGAGAAAAGCTGGTAATATATAACGACTTGATCCTGTGTACGTGTACGATCAGAAGCGACTTGAACCTGTACGAGTACGATCACAAGCGGCGTATGAAATGACAAAATTGCCCCTTGATTACATACATATCAATAATATCCGTTTTTTATAACTTTATGAAAAAGAGAGATAAATTGAAAAAAAAAAGAAACTACCAACACTACTGAAACAGACCTTGTAACCAAATTGGAAGAAGAATGTTCAATGAACTACACTTTTACGTGTAGTGAACGCATCTTTTTTAACCTTATCCAATGTACAAATTCGGTTAGGTTTTGACTCATTATATCGTAATCATAACCGGTCTGGATTTACAGATCATCAGTCTCTCACCATTAGAATCCAGTTTTGAATTAGAGACATAAACATTATGGACTTGTGAGTAAGTAATTTATAAAATGTGAAAATCTAAACCGGTTATATAAATTTCCAGCTTAATCTTGTGTGCCCTGAGAAGACTCTCAGGAGAAACCTTTAGAGAAACTTAAGTAATCTCCAGAGGATTAAGACATAACCTGAAACTGTGAAGGAACCCTGCTCGTTTTAGTTCTTTACGGTATAGGTGGTGACTTGACTGAAGAACAGAACTCAATAATGTTTCGTTTGTTTTAAGCCTGACACAATGTCAAAGATCACATCCTACAATTCAATCATGATTTGATTGAGAGATCAAAACGCTGTTGGGAACCTCACAAAGATGAAAACGAAGCAAAACTTGTGGTGACATAGAAGACCATAATGGCATTTAAAAGATCTTACATCAACATTAGGGCAGACAAATGATACACACAGTTCATGAGTGGACGGATTCATATTGTGGACTTTTACTAGAGCTATGGAAGAAATAAAGAATCATTCAACGGTACACATTCGACGACAGATGGTTCTTCTGATTAGGCCAACAAAGGCTCATACTCGGTTTCACGTAGCGAACAGAGAAGGATTTGCTGTTGCGGTACTCACTTGGACCTCAAGCATTTCCAAGCGACGTTCCAGAAGATCTAACTTCTCGTTTAAAGATGCCAATTTGCTCTTTGTGGTCGATTCTGAAAACATACACACAGAAACTCACAGATGTTACTAATCGAAAGCTTCATGGTTTGATGATCAGTTCAAGCTAAAGACAAAGTTTCATCAACACACAAAACATTGTCTATACAACCAGATGTAATTGGAGCTGAAAGAGATCATTACAAAGATCTTGGATCTAAGAAAGTCAAATGATCAAAAAGATAAATCCGAACCAAATGCAAAAGAAATCTAAAAAGCTGCAATTTTTCCATCACACCGAAATCAATATCCCAAATTATCAAAGAACCCTTCTTCGACAAAACCCTACAAGTTTCTAAATTTAGCAAAAGAAGAAACTTGGCGGACTCGAAGCAGTCAAAAATCGGAAATTTCAAGAAACCCAAACACAGAGAAAATCAAGGAAAGTTACCGAATTGGACGAGGAACTCGAAGAGACGACGAACATTGAGAGAGATATGTGAGATGAATTCTCGATTCTCCCAATCTGCTTGAACAGCGATTCCTACGTTTACTGCGTTCGTGATTCCTCCTGATTTCGCCATTAATCTCCTCTTCTTCCACAACACACAATACAACTCAAAGATTTCAGATTCTGCAGCTTTATTTTTCCTTTCTTCTTTTGTGCTCTTTTTTCGATTCAATCCAGCTGTGAAAAAACAAAATGATTGAGCAATCGATTAGAAAACGAGGGTCACCTCCTTTTTTCACACAGACAAAAAAAAAAAAGATTCTGAATTTTTATCTTCCTTTTTTGCTTCGCAGGTTGTTTTATGATTGAAGAAGAAGAAGTAGATAAGAAGAAACGGGTACTTTATGAAAGAAAGAGAAACTAAAGGGGCTAAATTGTAAACATCACTGAATGTAATGAGATTTTGCCATTTGGTGGGCCGGTTCGGTTTAGTTTTATTTTAATAGTTTCGTAGATTGCTTAGTTAGTGTCCAATCTTTTTCGTTCTATTCAAATGTCACTATCAATTAAAAGATTGAGCAATTCTTGGTTCTTCGTACAAATATACTATTACAACCAAAAGAATAGAAAAGAAAATTATTACAACCAATCTTTAGTCTTTGAGTTTAAGATAACTCGTAAGTCAAGTGAATTATTTGAGTATACTCATAAAGGTGAGAATCAAGAAGTCCAAATGGAACATGAATATGGTAGCACAATGATATTGGATTTTAATTTAGAGTCAAAGACGTTGTATATAACTCGTTACAACCTCAGTTTTTATTTTACTGTAGGCAAACTCAGCATATGGATCAGGAATGAACAAATTTTACGAACCAAGCCAAATGTACTTAATACGAACTAAAAGTTTGGAATGGGACCAAAATCGAAATATAATGTTATTTGAATGAAATTTTTATCGATTTAGAATGGAATTATACCTGAACCAAATTGAACTAACTGAAATTTATCATAGAACTATTATTTTGATTAAATATACAAAAAATTATATTTTGATACACTCTAAACAATAATAATTAACTGAATGTATTTTATTTCAAATATACTTAGTTTTTAATTAGAACCTAAAATCTCAAAATCTAAAAATTTGAACCAAAGAATAATTTAATTTAAAATATGATATATATTTCTCTAACCAAAACCCTAAATACCTAAACTAAATTAAATCAGATAACTAAATATGCACTTCTAAAATCACATAATTATTTAGGTTTCAGTTTGGGTATTTTTGATGCTATAGTTTGCAAAAAGTAAATAAATATATATTATATACTGTTTAGAATTTTTTTAGTTATATACAACACAAAATAACACAAATTTATATTAATCAAGTATATATAAGAGACTGCTATAGCTAGCTGTAATAATACATTTAAAAAAATAAGGATCCAAGAAATCAACTGAAACCGTGAGCGGAATAAAAAAAATATTTTTTTCAGATTTTGATCATAGTGAGTCGACTGGATGAATCAATTCAGTTGACAGAGTTAGGAATGAAATTTCATTATTTCTAATTTCATTTCTTCTCAATTTGATATTATGGATTCAATTGTGTTAGATACTTAGATGTAGATTTTGATGTAGCTGCAACTTTTTTCTTTTGTTTGGTTCCTCTTTTTTCAATTTAATTCAATTGATTTCCCAGTTTATTTCTATTTTAGTGTTTTTTTTTTGTTTTTGCAAAATGAAATCTAATTGAAAATGATAACCGTGTAAAAAGACTGTAAACCGGTTAGTAATATGATTAGCCATTTCGAGCCAAATCTATTCTTCAATAGATAATAAATCATATTCGAATTATTCACATACGTACGTATACCATAATCAAATAAAGTCTATAGTACCAAATTAAGTGTTACTAGTCGCTCTAAATTTATGTGGTTATCTCGATTCCATTGTCCTAGAATTTTGCGACAGTGAGCTATGCGGGTTTCAATGGTTGCGTCTTGCAGTAACTCTGGTGAAAGCTAGCCGTCCCGAATTACTTGTAAGATTTCGTCCTTGCCCAACCAACGTTTATCAAATTTGAATGAACGCTTTTTCCGCATCGGTCTTATGAGAATGTTCGCCACGATGGGTCGATGGTCTGAGCCCTACATACAAAGATATTGTGAGGTAGTATGGGGGAAACGTTCGTGCCAATCCTCGTTGCCAAGAACCCGGTCGAGACGGCATCATAATTTTGTGTTGCCTCGCTTACCGATCCATGAAAAAAAAATTCCGGTAAAAGGAAATTCTGCATTCCAGAGTCACTTATCATCTGTCGAAATGGTAAAAAGGATGCAACAGATCTAGGTCTGCCACCTTCTTTCTCATTATGGTTAATAATCTCATTGAAGTCTTCGACCATAAACCATGGGCCTGAACGAGTACTTGCAATCTCTGTAAGTTGATCCCAAACTCTTTGTCTATTCTCAACTACAGGATCTCCATACACATAAGAAATAAAAACTTGTATTCCATCAATTGTCGCTTTCACATTGATTACACGGTTATTTGAAGAGATAACATCGATCTTGTGGTTGTCTGAATACAAGAGTGCTAAACCTCCGCTTTGGCCTATCAGCTCAATGGTAAACAAATTATGAAAATTTAAATCAGCTTGGATGTCTTGTAGAACTGGTCTCCGATTTTTTGTTTCTGAGAGGAAAATGATGCCGGGATGAAGTTTCTGATTCATCTCTGTAAGGCGTCGAACTGTGAGGTCATTTTCCAACCCTCGACAGTTCCAGCTGATTTTCCTCATGGGTGATTGAGGGGGCTTTGATGGAGCCCGCCAAACCCTTAGCATCTTTAGAGATTGAGAGTTTTGTTGATTTTGCATCCGGGAGTGCAGACGTGATTCCACGCCGAACAGGGTTCCCACCATCATCAGCTAGTCCTGCCATTAAAGCACCACATTTCTTAGGAGAGCCTCGACGGAGGATCTCGACCTTCTTGCTATGAATGCCTGCTGGGATCAGGCCCTTCGGCAACTTTTTTCCTATTTGAGCTTTGGTCTGGGGCACGCCAACACTTCTAGTTACTTTGGACTTAGCCTAAGCTCGGATCTCCTTAATCGTTTCATTTAGACTTGCTTCCTTTGGCTCATTCAGACTTGTTTCAAGCAATGAAGATGAACGGGAATTCTCGAGCTGATTCAGTTCTTCACCCAAAAGGTCTTCCTCCATTATCGCGTTCTCAGCTAGCGCTTCTCCCAGAAGATCATCATTCTCGCAATTGAATACGCCTTCTTCAGTGTTGGATAGCCCACTCAGAGGCACAAGGGTGTCTGACGGGATCGTATTCACTTCCATTGGTTGTGAGATCAAAGGATCATCACTCTTCGGATGTGAATTCTTAACCGGAGAGCTTGTTGTTGGCAAGGTTGGCGCTGGTTTTTCCTTAGTCTGGTTCAAGTTTTGGTTGTTTTTCACCGGGGACTTTTCCTTGTCATGTACTTCTATATGCTTTGAGGAGTGTGAATTGTCGTTCCGTCGACTATCAGAGCTACGAGGAGCAGACAACGGTCTATCCCTCGACCCTGAAGCTTCTGTGTGGTGACGGTTGTGGTCAGTTTTTTCCCGCCATACTGATGTGGTCCGCCGCAGCTCTTTACCTCCTGTGTGACGCGAGTATTGATGATCTTTGTCTGAGGAGGCATAATTTTTTTCCTTTCTCCGATGAGAGAGCTTGGATCGAGAATAAGACCCGCGCAATGACAGCTCCGATACACGGTGGTCACGGGAGGGCAGCACAAATTGTTTACCAGGTTCCGCTTGTCGCTCTCTTGACAGAGACGAGCTGCTCCTGTGTCGCTCTTCTCGTTCCTCTGTTCCATTATGAGCAGGACGGGTATGAGCAGAATGATCTGCCTCACTGACAGCATATCTGGAGGATGATTTTCTTTCATCCCGACCCTTTGAAGTCGGTTGAGAGCGAGAAGGGAGTTCCAATCGTGGAGGTTAACATTGGAGTTTTGCCTCTGTTTCTTTAACCGGATAGGCCGTGATATCATGGGAGAGAATTCCACAATGTCCATAAAACTTGAACAAACGCTCATACTTAATTTGTATGGTTGTTTCTTCTCCATTGTGGCTGCGAATCTTGCGAGTAAATCTCAATGGCTTACGACTATCCAGAGAGATGAATAGAGATGAATAGCCGGGCCTCCTCAACTTCGATCGAGTGAATAACTCCGATCTTTTCTCCAATGCTACGCAAGTTGACTTCTGTCCAGAGATGGAGCGGTAATCCCACCAGGTTCACCCAGAAGGATAATTCCCAAGGATAATCGTCATGAACGATGGGAGCCCAACGAACCAAGCCAAACATACATAAATTGTAGTGATAGGGTCTGAGTTCTAGCACAGTTTTGATATCTTCTTCTGATGCAAAGTTGAAGAGGAAACGGCCATTACCGAGATCATTCGAGGTGACGCGTCCCTCCATATCCCAGTGATGTGGCATGAAACCAAGGAGTTTCTCCACGTCTTGTTTCTTCGGGTTCAGGACTTTTCCGATGAGAGAGAGTCCGTACTCTTGGATGAGATGAGAATTGTCTTGCTCCGGTAACTGGATTGGTTCATCATTGTCTCTCCAGGAAGGAATTTTCAGATCCGCCATAGACATATATCACCCAGGAAAAGAAACGGTACAGGAGCGGCGGAGATGAATCAGTTGCAGATGAGGAGGAGTGTCGAACACGAAACCGATCTCAAGGGAGATGGTTTTCAGAGGAGTTCTATCTTCGGATCTGGACAAAGTACTTTTCCGTAAGGGAAAAGGATGGTATGTTAAGGCGCAGAGACTCCAAAGGGAGTGCGCCGTCGATCTGCAGTCAAAGGACTATGATCAGATAGCCGTGGAGATTCTTCGGAGATGGAGTCGCTGCCGCATCACCTGTTTTTTCGCCCTAGGGTTTTTATCTCTAAGGTTTTATGCTTCCAATATAAGTACTCTATTCTCATTTAAGTTAGTCAGTTAAGTAAGGAATAGATATCAAGATTACTCTACACCTGTTTTTATTTTATTTTAATAATCCCTCATTGGATTCTACCATTGAATCAAAGAAAACAAACTTATCTTAACAAAAGTTCTTAGCATTAGTTTTATAAATATTAACTAAGAATCCCATTAGAGGTTATTGCATTGAGGATACTCTTAATTACGACCCAAATACTATCATTTATGAAAATGACGAAAATAATCATTAAAAGAAGTAAGTTTTTTTAGCACTACTGTAATAAGAAAAGTAGACAGTGATCAGGTTCATTTGTTATATTTTTTTTAATTTGGTTCATTTGTTGTAGTTTGTATTGGTGATAGATATATATAATATAAAAAAAATAGAAAGAATTTTTACAATCATAATATTTTTTTCTACAACCTTAAAAAGAAAGTTTTAATAAATACTATATTAATGAACCCACCACTCCGATAAAAGTGTCCAACAAACCATCACCATCCATAAATAAAAGTTTATAAAGTGAGAAATCTGAACTCTAATCTAGACGCCAATAAAAGTCTATAAAGTGTTATATTTATGTATGCAGTTCAAACCATTAACTCAAGGTATGGTCAGTAAATGTTGTGTCTGTCATAGACGCATTGCTCAAACATAAAAAGGCATTGCTCAAACATAAAAAGACTTGTCCATTAATACTAGTGATGACTTAACTCCCCAAGCAAGGTATGGTCAGTAAATGTTGTTTCTGTCACACACGCATAACTCAAACATAAAAAGACTTGTCCACTAAAAACAAACGCATCTTGTGAAGTTGTTACAGACAGAAGCAAAAATGAAGATATTGAGAGAGATGTTAGTGTTGGCTTTGTTCTTGCTTTTCTTATTTGATGCGCGTTCAGTTTCAACAATGCAGACACGCACCGATTGCCAAACCACTTGTGGAGACCTCAAAATCGAATACCCCTTCGGAATATCTTCGGGCTGTGTGGAGGATGATAGATTTCTCTTAAGGTGTGACGAGAAGGAGCAGAAGGCGTTTCTGAATAGTAGCAATCTCCAAGTTCTGAGCATTTCTTGGCAGGGAGAAATGGAAGTCCTTTTAGATGTCATCTGGACCTGCTCTAACTTGGGAGGTGATATCAACAATGAACAACCCGAAGAGATAGAAGATGGTGGTTTTTCTTTTTCCGGCAAAAACTATATCACGGTCGTTGGGTGCAATATTAACGTCTCTTGGGATTATTTTACCGGAGACGGAAGGACATCAGAGTCATGCTTGACACAGTGTTCTTCGCAACAAATAGATGGTTCAGGTTCTACTGATGGCTCCTGCAAAAGATCAATCTCAAGCGGAGCTTACCGTTTCGCGGTAGAGCCTTTCGGGCGCTATGGGTCAGAATACTTGAGGAAGCTAAATCCTTGCATCAATGTGTTTATCGTCAAAGCAGGATATTTCATCTTCTCTCAAAAAGAAGATCTTAAAAACCTCCGGAACGTTACACGGTTTCCAGCACTACTTGATTGGACAATGAAAGGAAGTTGTCCGGAGGCTGAAAACACAAGCATTTGTGGAGAAAACAGCAGTTGCAACAATAGTGTTTCTGGAAGGGGAAATGGTTATTCTTGCAAATGTCTAAAGGGGTTTGAAGGGAATCCCTATGTTCAAGATGGCTGCAAAGGTATACTCTCCTTATATTCTCTTCTAATGGCATATTTTCTGCGCACTAATTGCTCGTTTCTTTTTCTTCCTCGTATTACTAGACATCGATGAGTGCAAAAGGAGTCTTCATTCTTGTGGGAAGCATGAAACCTGTAAGAACGTTATGGGATCTTTCCGGTGCAAGAAAAAAACAGAGTGGAAAACAATCATTCTCAGTAAGTTCTTTTCTTCTCATATTCGATCGACAGTCTCTCATATTAAACTAACCCGGATCCGAAAATTAAATCGTATAAACCAGTAAGCGTCATTGGATTCTTGCTGTTCTTGATCGGAGTCTGCTG
>OVBB01001107.1:0-15840 GCA_900406415.1 Isatis lusitanica
ATAAATAGATCTTTTCCTAATTAGATATGGAATAGATTAATAGAATATTTCGTTTTCATTGTATGTGTAGTAAAAGGATAATTACCTTTTCTCTATCTGGTGTAACCACTATATAAAGAGACCTTTGGTCCTCATAATAATACACACAGAACATTCAGTTCACAACAGAGAGCGGTTTGTTAGTCAATATTCATTTATTGTGTTGATGGAACTTGGAAGAACGTACGACGATTTGTTTTGCAATCAAATGGCATTTGTATTGCCATGTTTTTTTTTGCATACTGCCATTAATTAATTTTGATGTCGAGGTTGATTTTATTTATGCAAAATAAACACAAAATTTTATAGAAATTAATCACAATATGCTGGCCGACCCATAGGGTGATGCTTTTTTTTTCGGGGTAACCTAAACTAATTTGAAATTAATATTATTTTTTATTAGAACTTATTTAAAGCAAAAACGTGAAGGAAATTTTTTGAAGTTTTATTTAAATTTTGTAATTTAATCCTAAATATAAAAAAAGTGCTGGGCCACTCTAATAGTTGCGTCCTGGACGGTCACACACGCCATGCCCTCCCTATCAGTCGGCACTGATGCGTACTAAGAATACTTAAATACTAAATGTGACATGTAAGTAAAAGCGCGTATGCAACACTAATATGAAAAAAAATTGCTTGCGCAAAACGCAAATGACATCACATATGTTATCGCGAAATTTATATTGTTTTCATATCACGAAACATATAATTGTTAAACGAACATATACGGATCTTATAATTAATTTTCATTATATACTTTTGAATATCAAAACTTTTAGTAATTGTATTCGACGTCCTTATTTCGAGTTTAAATTTTCACAAAAAAAAAAAGAACAGGTAAATTATTTAGCATGCATGACGGTTGATTTTGGTAGGTGCACAAAAATTCTCAAAAGATGGATATGAACAGCACTTGCAAGTGAACCACTTAGCTCCAGCTCTGCTTTCACTACTCCTTTTGCCTTCGCTTATTCGAGCTTCTGAAAGTCGAATCATTAATGTCAATTCTGTTGTAAGTATCAAAAACCATCGATCAAATAATGATATACTATACTTCATTGCTCAAATATCTTTATGTAATTATCATTTCTTGTGTCTCGTTTTGTAGATGCATTATGTTGCCTTTGTCGATCCGAGTGATCTGAATTTTGTTTCTGGCAAGCGAAAGTTTTCGAGCTTGATTGGATATTCGAGTGGTAAACTCGCTCAGGTAAATTTGTAGATATATAAAAAACAATATGTTTAATTTTAAAATGTTTCTGTAATCTAAAAGTAGTTGCAATTTCTTGGTCTTTTCATATGTCAGGTTATGTTTAACAATGTTCTTTTCAAAAGACTGCCTTCGGAGACCGGCATTAGTGTTGTTTGTTTGTCCCCTGGTGTTGTCCAAACAAATGTTGTAAGTATCGAAACTTGCTTGTTTTTTTTTTTGGTAAGAGACCGGGACAAAATCCCGAATTTATTAAGAAATTAAAAAAACAAACTACACCACAGTCACACGCCTTTGAACAGGCAGTCCAAGAACATCATCAGAAACAATCGTCGATAACTCCACCGGAACAAAATCTAAAGCATGAAAACCTAAAGATAAGGAAAATGCATAGTTCGCTAACCCATCAGCAAAACGGTTAGCCTCCCTATACACATGCGAAACACGGACTATCCAGTCCTTTGAGAAAAAGCTGTGGCACAGACGTACCAGGAACGACAGCGGATGGGAATCATCAATCCCTGTCTGTAGAAAACCAACCACTATCTCCGAACACCTCTAGCTCCACTCGCGTAACCCTATGCTCCCACGCAATGCATAAGCCGTAATAAACACCTCATAACTCAGCTAAAGGAGCCGAGCATCGTCCAATATTCAAAGCAAAACCTCTACACCACTCTCCCTCTTCATTACGTAGAACTCCTCCCGCAATGGCTAATCCTGGGTTTCCATGAGAGGCACCATCTGTATTAACTTTATAGTAACCTGAACTTGGTAACGTCCACCGCACCAATATCTCAACACGCTCCTGTGTGTGCTCTGACTCCCCGTTTGCCTTTTTTGCGCTCACCACCTCCATTACTCGTTTGCGTAAAAATTGCAGACGATCTCTGCACAACTAATTCGTCCCAAAAACATTAGAGCACCTCCACTTCCAAGCCCACCAGACATTCACTGCAAAAGTTGTTGCCCAGGGAATACTATCTATCTGCACCCTTCCGTCCAGATTCTCATATATCCAGTTCAGTAGTTGCCCTTCAAAGAACGCATGTCTCTTTCTCCGTGGAAGAAGCCGAAGCCAGATACCACGCATTGCCATACAATCACGAAGTATATGCGTGATGGACTCCACCCCATTCTTAAAAATCTGGCACAAATCTGTTGAGCTCAAATGACGCCTTAACCTCTCTTGATTCGTCATAATGCTTTGGTGACTAACAAGCCAGAGAAAAGTTTTAACGGCATGTGCACCATCTCCTTCAACGGAAGTTTCCAGAACCACCTATCCGCCCAGAATTTAATTTTTCTTCCATCACCTATGACCCAATTAAATCCTCTGCAAATAACTTCCCTTACACCTATCCCCACGCTTCTCCAAGTCGCTGACCAAGTTTTTTTTGGCTCAATCCAGTCAATATCACCGAGCTCTGTAACGTGATATTTGCATCTTACAGCACGAGCCCATAAACTGTCTTTCTCGTGAATCACTCTCCACCCCACCTTTGCTATTAAAGCCTTGTTCATGTCAGCTGCTTTTCTAATCCCCAACCCACCATCACACTTTGGCTGACAGATTCGGTCCCACGCAATCAAATGTTTCCTGCTCTGCCCATCCGCACCTCCCTAGATGAAATTAATCACGTGAGATTCTGTCTAATCCGTTCAGTATAGACACCGGTAAGCAAACCGTGCTCATGGAATGCACCGGGATCGAAGTCAACACGGCTTTGGTCAGTGTAATTCTTCCTGCGAAACTGAGATGACGACCCTTCCAACCTGCCAACCTCGACGAGACCTTCTCCAGCACCACGCCAAAGGTATTTTTATCAATTCTTTTATGAAGAATCGGCATACCCAAATAATTCCCCAGATCATTTGTGGATTGTATACCACTTGCATTACTGATCAATGTTCGTAGACCACGGGAAACATTCGCAGAAAAGAAAACCTTTGATTTTTCCAAACTGACCTTCTGTCCAGACGCCTCACAAAATCTTTCCAACACCTTGCGAACAACTCTGACTTGCGAGACAGAGGCTTCAGCAAAGAGGATCAGGTCATCCGCGAAGCATACATGTGACAACTGCGGTCCCCTTTGCGACAAACGGATGGGTTTCCAACTCTTGTCTGCCACTGCACCTTCGATCAAATGACAAAGTCGTTCCATGCACATCACAAACAAAAATGGTGACAAAAGATCTCCCTCTCGTAAGCCTCGAAGCGGTTTAAACTCTTCTGTTTTTTCTCCATTCCATAGAATACTCATTGCAGGACCAGTGACACACTGCATGATCCAACCTACCCAAATGTCGGACAGCCCACCTGCTTTGAGTGTATCTTCTAGAAAATCCCAGCGGATCCGATCATAAGCTTTTTCAAGATCAAGCTTAAGCAACATCCAACCTCTCCTCCCTTGCTTTCGCTTCATGGAATGTACTGCTTCCTGTACCAGTACTATATTGTCTGTGCTTAACCTACCCGGAATGAAGCTTGCTTGTGCAGGCCAATCAATTTCATCATTATCGGCTTTAACCTTCCCACCATTGTTTTTGCAATTGTCTTAAACAAGACATTGCATAAAATTATTGGCCAAAACTGAGTTATCTTCATCGGGGTACCCACTTTGGGAATCAGCACGACAAGCGCATCATTTGTATTTTTCGGGAGAATACCTGTCTCATAGAAATCCAGCACGAACTTTACCACAGACTGTCCCACAATCTCCCAACATCTCTGATAGAATATCAGCTGAAAACCGTCAGGTCCTGGAGCCTTAAAGCCCCCCATACTGCGCACCGCCTGTTCCACGTCTGAGGCCACAAACGGTTTACTTAGCGCTTGCTTGTCTTCTCTCGACAAATCAACAAACCCTCCCCCACGGTAACGTCTCCACCACCTGGTTCACATCAGATAAAGAGTATAATCTCTGAAAATAATCCACGGCCAATCTCTCCAAGTCATGACTATCTGTAACCCATTTATCCTCTCCATCTTGAAGTGCTTCAACCAGATTCCGCCTCCTCTGTATAATAGTAGACAAGTGAAAAAATTTGGTGTTTTTGTCCCCATAAGAGACCCATTTTTCTCTAGACTTCTGAAACCAAACCATCTCCTCCTGTTTCAGTGTTTCATCCATATCCCTAATCAAGTGCTCTTCTCGTGCGAGTAAAGTATCTGTCGGATTCTGGTCAATTCGATCCTGGACCTCAGTAATCTCTTTCATCAGATTCTCCTTACGTATCTGAATTTCCCCAAAAACTTCTCTATTCCATTTTTTAGGATCTGTTGTAATCTCTGCAACGCTTCCCGCGTCCCCACTTCGTTACTCCAAGAGTTCAACACTAGTTCCTTGAATCCAGCGTGTTGCATCCATGCAGCCTCAAATCGGAAAGGCCGTCTCTGACTATTTCCCTTGCCTTTCGGCGACAACTGCACATAGAAAGGGGCGTGATCCGAGGCCAGAAAAGAGAGATGCCTCACACTAGCAGCTTGCCACTTCAATCGAGTTTGTGCGCTACAAAGGACTATGTCTAACCTTTTCGCAACAAAATTTCTCCCTTCTTTGCCTCTTCTCCATGTAAACTGATTTCCACAAAATCTCATGTCCACTAGAGACCTTTCGTTAATCCAATCTCCAAATAATAAAGAGTTTGAGGATAGAGAGCCATTACCACCTGTTCGTTCATCCAGACGCACAATCGTATTAAAATCTCCCCCTGCTATCACCGGCTCGTCGATCATACGCAGAACATCACTTATTGATTCCAAAGTCCACTTCTCCGCGCAGCTGACGGAGCAGCATAAACAACAATCAAGTTCATAATCTCGGCACCTTTTACCACTCATGCGTAGATAAATTGCGAAACTTGCTTGTTTGTGTTTACGTTTTTATTTGTATATGTAATATATATAATATATCTTTAAAAATTTGAACTCACAATATAAATTATGTATTAAAAAGTTAAAACAAAATTATTTTGCTAATTATAAGACGTCAAACGCAAATGAGAAAATTTTCCGTTTGTATTTGTACAAAAAAATTTTTTTTGTATATGTTAACATATAATTTGCATTTGAACCAATTTAAACCCTAGTTTATTGATGTCGAACGATTACAAAAGGTAATGCATGATATGTACATTAACATTTCGAGTCTTCCACATATCTTAAAATTTGCAGACTAGAGATCTTCCAAGATTTGTTCAAGATCTTTACTCTGCTTTGCCTTACTTCATATATTCCTCACAAGAAGGTTGTAGAAGCTCACTTTTCTCCGCGACAGATTCTCAAATTCCAATATATTGTGAAAAGTTAAAAACCGATAACAAATCCGTTTGCGCATTCATATCTCAAAATTGTCAACCAACAAATTCTTCAGAAGAAGCTCAAAACATAGAAACATCGAACAAAATTTGGGAGAAGACAATAGAGCTAATTGGTCTTCCTCTTGATGCATTGGAAAGGCTTATAGAGGGAGATCAAGAGGTCCAATGTCGTTATGGGGTTCATTAACAATATATCTGTGAATTAGACTTTTCGTTAATTGTTGAAACTTTCTTAATGGCTTACTCGTTTTATTGATGAAATTCAACATTGTAGCATTATCTGACTATTATGCTGATCTGGCCATTAGAAAGTCTTTTGGAAATTTGGTCATAGTCATACACTCTTACTTGTATGGAAAGAGTTGACTTTGAAAGGATTTGACGAAAATAATTTATCTCATTTTATTTCTATAATTTTTTATCTTTAAACCCAACTTTACAGAATTCTTTTGCAAATCTTATTTTTCTAAGGTGAATCTTATTTTGAGGGTGAATATATCATGCATCCACTAAAATGTCAGATCACTTCCATCCGAAATTTCTTAACAAGTATTTCATTTACTAAATATATATATCGAAAAGGAAAAAAATTGTTGAAAACTTACTCTTAAAGAAGAGATACTCTACCATGAATACACAGTGTATTATACGCTTGTATTTTTATCATTGACCAATCCTGTTAATAGATAATAAACTTAATCACATAACTTAATTATATTAAAATAATAAAAAATATATTACTGAGAGTCTTAACAGAGTTTACCATTGGAACTGGAGGTGCTTTTAATCTTATCTTTTAAGTATAAGATTTTTTCTTTTATAAAACCCAATTATTTTTCTTCTTTCGTGTACATGAATATACTCGAAATCGCTTTTCTCACTCACAGACATTCTATCAAATATGTACTAAATAAACGAAATAGACACTAGAATACATTGGCAAAAAAAAAAAAAAGACACTAGAATACTAAAAATAAATACTATCACTATGGTATTAAAATGATTACGTACAGTCGTACACTGCCGTAAAAGAAAATAAAAAAAATGATTACGTACATTATGGGTCCATTCTCAATTACAAAAAGGATTTGGTCACTGCTTTAGTTTCCAACACCAAACCAAACTCCTTCAAAGAAAAAAAAATGGACTTTCCAACAAAAATAGTATCTCTCTCTCTCTTGTTTCTCTCACTCCTAATCCCGACGAGGACCACTGCCACATGCACTAACGCCGTTTGTCGTCGTGGCGATCCAACTATTCGTTTTCCTTTCCGTTTAAAACCCGACCAATCCCAGTCTTGTGGTTTCGACAAAGGTTTTGACTTAACGTGCGGTACTAACGGCGTCAACCGAACCACCATAACGTTGCCGTTTTCTGGTGACTTCACCGTCGAGATGATCGATTACGCAGCTCAAGAGATTTGGGTCAACGACCCGAATAACTGTCTTCCTAAACGGATCTTAACGCTAAACCTCACTTCGACGCCGTTTAGCGGCGTTTACGCACGTCGTTTCACGTTTTTTAACTGCCCTACTTCGGAGTATCTCCGTTTCAGGCCGTTAAACCCGATAACGTGTTTGAGCGACAGAAACAGCACGGTGTTTGCGACTGCTTCCCCTAGGGTGGCGAACTACTTGTCGTCTCAATCATGCCGGTTAATGAAAACCGTTGAGGTTCCGGTTCGTTGGCCGTTTTATGAGCAGGCCGTGTCGTATTCGGAACTGAACGATAACCTCTGGCTCACTTGGAGGGTCCCGAGATGTAGCCGGTGTGAGACCAGAGGTGGTAAGTGTGGGATTAAGAGTAATTCTTCTCGTGAAACCATTTGCTCTGATGTTCATAAACCAGGTAATTATTTTTTATTTATTTTAATTTATCACTCTTATCTTCTATATTTATTATTCAATACTAGTATTATAGAATGATTAATTGTCTTCGGTCTTAATTTTTGAAGTTAAAAATACAATTTAATATCTTTAAAGTCAAAAACACAATTAATTATACGATGATTAGAGTATTAAATTTTGACGTAGACCATGACGAAATTTTGTGTTGAATGGGTCATGCGTATTTGTGCGTTAGTGTGTATATAGAATTATGAATATAAACAAATTTGGAAGGACGACAAGTTTACACAACTAAATATTTTGTCCGTTCTAACTTTTTTAAATCTGAAAACCATATCAGACGGCTCAACACGATATATATATATATATATATGTATTATATATATATTGTATATATATATGCGTGTTGCACACATGCAGATTCATTTTCTACATACATAGACCTACTATATAGGAAAAGTAAACGTGAAAAACTTTTGAAAGTCGTGAGATAACAAAATACTAACGAATACTATTCCCAAATTGACAAGCTTATGAACGTGAATTAAGGCACATCAAAGCGTTTACGTTTTTCCTACGCACATCAAAACTATTGATGATTATCCTATATGGTGGAAGTTATAAGACTCTTTTTTACTGATTATCCTATATATATATACTATACTGTATACATATTCGACCGAATATATATATTTGGATCATATGATACATACTATCTTTATTCTGTTGAAGTTAATCAAAAGTTTAATGTATTTTTAATATATTAGGACGTTTAACATAATTAAAAACTTAACATTTGAAGATAAACAACTATCAATAATTATATATACTAGACAAACTAACAAAAAAGAACTAAAACATGGTAACGGTGATTTTTGTAACATTTTTCTTACATGTTAATCAATAATAAAATATTATATATACAAAGGAAAAAAATAGAAGACATTCAATGAGAAGAATGAGAAGTTTGGCGATAATTAGTAAGTGGACACAAGGTCACTTCCACAATAATGAAAGCTCCGATGTGTTTGACTTCTCTCCACTTTAATTTGGCCAGCTGCTTTTCGTCTTAGTCAACTCATTTAATTGTTACCCATTTACTAGAGTCTTCTCTTCTACCAATTACAATTTGTTCTTTTCATTATCTTTTCATACAAGTAATAGTTTAGTTATGATAGAAAAATCAATCACAAGACCAATAAAATTCGTGCTTTTAAAATCTTTTAACTAGTCTAGTGGCAATGTGTCTTTAGCTTCCTCACAAATGGTCTTGGTGAATTCTCTGTCTTTTCTATCTCTTCCTATACATATAAAAATCAACTCAAATCCTTAAAAAGAGACAAAGAAGACAGTGATGAAACCAAACAAACAAAGCTAGTAGGCATGGGACTTCGTTTTATTTTTCGGGTTCAGGTCGAGTGATTCAGTTTTTTGGTTTTTCGGTTTTAAACAAACCGTTTGGGTTTTTTTTTGTAATTTCGGTTCGGTTTAGTTCAGGTTTGGGTCAGGTTTCAGGTTTCATATCAAACCCGATCGGATTTTACATCGAGTTCGGTTCGGTTTATTTCGGGTTCAGATTCGGGTTTTTCGGGTTTTTCAAAATCAAAGTAACCAAAGTAATAGAAAAATCGAAAAAATAGAGTATTTAGGATTCAGGTTCAGGTATTTCAGGTTCGGGTTCGGTTTATTCGGGTTTCAGTTTTTCGGGTTTAGAGAAATAGAAACCATTCGGGTTTTTTGAGATTATTTGTTGGGTTCGGTTCGGGTAGGTTCGGTTTATTCGGATTTGGACAAAGTGAAACCGATCAGGTTTTTCAATATTTTTTTCGGGTTCGGGTTCGGTTTTCGGATAAAAGTCTCAGACCTAGCTGCAGCTTTAGCCTCATGTTTTCTAGTCATGAACTTGTTATTTTTCAAAGCAATGTACTAATCTTGCTAATATTGCGCTAATCAGTTTTCTCTAATTTCAGCTATACCGAGAAGAGCCCGTTACGCAATAGCTATCGGTGCAGGGATCCCAGGAACTTTAATCCTCTTTGGTCTTTTCTGTTTCGTTTACAGCAAAATCAATGACTTCATCAAACGACGCCGTCCTGTCTCACACCCAGAGATCAACAACACTCAAGCCCATTCTTTCCAGTCAAGTATCATGATAATGGGCCTAGATGGGCCGACTATAGAGTCCTACCCGAAAATAGTATTGGGAGAGAGTAAAAGGCTCCCCAAAATAGACGATGCCATATGTCCCATTTGCTTATCAGAGTACGAGCCGAAGGAGACGCTTAGGACAATACCACTGTGCCAACACTGTTTTCACGCCGACTGTATCGATGAGTGGCTGAAGCTAAACGGGACTTGTCCTGTTTGTCGAAACTCTCCAGAGCAGATTTTGTCAACTCAGAACTCTAGTTCTTAGCCATTCGCTCGTGTTGTTATCATTTTTTTTGGATACATCTATTAATATGTCATTTTGAAGATCGTATTTGAAATGTCATTCATAGTGATATTTGTTTTGAGAAATACCCTCAGATAGCACAAATTTAGGTTTTTGTGATGAAAATAGTACATCAAAGGAAAAATGTCAATAATAGCACATTTTGATCATTTTTATGTATTACACTAATGAGTTTGGGTTCACAAATCATTAATTAGGGTTTAAATTTTAAAGTTTTGGATTTAGGGTTACAGAATTGAGAAAAAACAAATGATAAATAAATGTATAATAGTCTTTTTCTTTTTCAATAAATGTTATTTTATCATTTTTACCATAGTGTGCTATTTTCGTCACAAAAACTTAAAAGTGTAATATTTTTGAAAATTGTCCTGTTTGTTTTAAGTAGATTAATTTAATGTGAATGTCAATTTAAGATAAATATTTATATTTTTGTTTCTTCAAATCTGTGATATTTCGTGCAATCTTGGGAGGTGTCCAATGATCTGATGCATTTATTTTTCCTGTTGTTTACCATTTCTGGATTTATGAAGGTTTGATGGAGACAACCAATTTTCAAAATATTTGTTGTAGGTTTAAGATTCAGATGTCACCATATGATTGGTTGATATCTAATAAACGAAACTTATCCCTAATCTCCCTATTAATCTAACTATGAAAATGGTTCAACAACTCTTTTAACCAACTTTTAAGGTTATTTGTTTATTTATATGAAAAATGGGTAATGTTAGAGAGGAATATTAAGAAATTATATATTCTTTTGATGTTATTCTTTTGGTTATTCAAAACATGTGGGTTTTTTTCTTCGAAATCCATATTTTACATATTAGATAAAGTTACAAGCCATGATGTAAAGTTTCACGGTTTTATAAAGAATATACAAATAGTGGAAAAGAAAAGAAAAGTTTGAAAAGAAGGATGGAGTCGGAAGAAGGAAGAAATTCTCGAACGATGAAAATGTGCCAATGACTTTTGTTTAGTAAAGACACCGACATCTTCCATTCATTTTTCGTGGGGCCTTGTTCAGTTTTGTTTATTTATTTTCTCATGTGACATTTTTTTTTTTTTAATATCTTAGATGATTACTTCCAAACATTTGTCAACATTTCATTCACTTAGTGACGCGTGTCTCACATCTTTTTCTGTTTCTAAGATAAGGACATTTCATCACTAAATTCCTATTGGTGGAACATTTTTAAATTTGCAGATAACACTGAGATTTTGGAATTGACAAGAGAGCAACATAACACTAATCACTTAAGATAATACTCCTACAAAAAAGTTAAATCCCGTTCTTATATTATACATTTGAGGATCGGAAATGTAATCAATTTTTCAAAGAACAACCAAAACCTTGATAGAACTCACAAATGTCATTCCTTAGATATTGTGCATCGTTTGTATATAGTCTAATAATGATCTAAAACAATATGTATTTCCGAAGTAATTGATTACTTAAAAAAAAAAAGAAGTAATTGATTACAAACATAAGTTATTTGTATTTGGATTGATTACAAATAAATACGTTTGTGTTTTTACTTTTTTTTTTTACTTTTTATTAATAAAATATTTGTTTAAAATGCCATTCTGCTATTCCACAATACTTTTTCTTTACATGGATAAGATCAAGTGATCAACATATTTACATTTGAAAATGTTATTTTTATGAACAAAATGAAATTTCACAATTACATGCTTTTTTAATCATAAATACTACCAGATTTGTATACCAACAGACAGTGGCGGACCTAGAAATTATTTTTAAGGGGGTCATAATTTAAATGATTTTTTAATTAACTTTTTTGTTTATAACACAAATTATATACATAAAACAAGTTTATTGTTGTCAGTTTTTATTAAAGATAATCCATACTAAAACATATTAAAATAAAAATGTATATGGTAAAAATGAGAAAAATAAGTGTGAGAAGTATGGATATATGAATATCTATGTAGTTATCATATAAAACTTTAGAACATTATAAAATAAATTAACAAAAACTAATGAAGAAACAAATGAGGAAACAAAGTAAAAGAAGAAAAACAACAATTTATGGGGAAAACATCATAAGCATATATACTATAAAAAAACTAAAGTTTTGGAATTAGAGTAAAAAAGGGAAAACTGCATCATTTGCCGAGGGGATTAGATTTTTGAGAAATGACAAAAGTTAATTTTGGAAGTAAAAATGGATGATCGAACTTGCAACATGGGTGCAATGAAAAAAACTTTGGGGTGTCAACTTACCAACTGAACCATTGTCTCTTCACTAATCTACCTTACAAATGCTATTTTTATATTTTATAGGGTGTCAGTTGACCCCCCTTCCATCCACGTGGGTCCGCCTTTGCCAACAGACCAAACATATAATGATTAATTCCTTGAAATTTAGAGTGTGTAGTAGTTATAAATGTTTGGGTCATCATCACCGGTTATTAATCTGGCAAATGTTGAAAAAACGGTTTATAAAATATTTTATATAGAACTATAAGATTTTTTAAAAGATGTTAAAAAAGAGTTGCATAACATCCACGAGGATACAATAAAATATATATTAGAGAATTTGTCAGAAATACCACTTTATTCATACAACTTTTCAAAAATACCACCTCTTCCATTCTTTACAAATGTACACTAATTCATTAAGTGCAAATGACTCATTTAACCTTAACGAGTTAAACACAGTTTCTCAATCACAATCGACAAAATTCTATCTCCGTCGTGTAGTTCACCGGAATCTCGTGACCTTGGTTTGTTGCCATCACCATCTCCGTCCTGCTTCAGTTTCGTTGTCGTCGTCCTCTCGTACGATTGCACCTTTAATTTTGGTTCCATCGTTGTGATTGCACAGATCTTGCTAACACAATTGCACAGCTTTGTTGCTGCTGTTGTCTATGATGAGTTTTACTAACACGGTTGCACAGATTTTTTATGTTCGTGTAGGATCTAGTCAATTCAATGTTGCATCAGATCAATCTAACTAATACTCTGGGTTTTCTATATCGAATCCAATTTCACTTGTGTGGCTTGAGACGTGAACAATTCAGGTGATGTGATGGAAGGCGGAGCAGAGAGATTGGACAATGTCACATTAAGTGACTAAAGACATGGTTTTTTTAATTCTTTAGAGCAATAGAAACATTTGGATACAGAGAGTAGCTTGTTGCTGCAGAGAAAATATATTTGCTAGTAATCCCCTGTTAACCAATGAATTCAATTTTGGCTATAGGTTTCGAGATCTATTGGAGATATGTACATGAAACGGCTTTCCACTAGTTTTTACCGTCGAAGAGTAGGATTCAGTGCTTATGAAAGAAGCTGATTCAACGCTTTCCACTAGTTTTCGACTCTTGACATTTTGCCATGGCTCAAATTGGTTGTGCTTTTACATTTTTTCCTTTTGATTAGGGAGGTTCTTGGCAGTTGTTACAATTTTAAATGATGGTGGTGCTTGTGCTTGTGGCTTCCCTATGATTTTATGGACGCAAATGATAGTAATTTAGGTGTTAATTTTGTGAAATTGAACTTAAAAGTGAAATAAGTTTTGCAGCAAATACAGAACCTACGAGACCTCACAAAAGCAACCCGAGCTCTTCTACAAGGGAAATTCTCACATGGACTTATCTGAAGCGTAAAGACATGGAGAAAGTATTGAATTGTTTGATAAAACCATTATGTGAAGAAATAGACTGTGAATGTACAATTGTTTATAAGACATTATAAATGATTTTATAAGTTATTATAAATGGTTTACAAAGCATTATAAATGATTTTATTAGGTATTATAAATGGTTTTATAATTGTTATCAATTGTTGTTATTTTTGCCATGAACAAGCACACGACGATACCTCGAGATCCCAAGTTTAACATACAACAACATAAGAAGATAAGATGATGCGGTACATGTAGTGAAACTGGATCATACAAAGACTTCTGACACCTACATTAGTTAATTCCAAATTGACAATATGTGTTACAAGAACTCTTTTATTATAAAATTTTATAAGGCTTTATAAATATGTTTATAATATAATTAGCTTTGTAAGGCTATATAGTTTTAGTTTTATATGGTTTTATAATTTTTATAAAAATGAAAGCTATTCTCATCAATCTTATTTACATAGTCTCTTGTTTTGTCTAACTACATAGTTTTATAAGGCTTTCTAAATATTCTTACAAGGCTTGATAAACAGTTTTATGAAACTGAATAGTTCTAGTTTTTATAAGATTTAATAAGGCTTAGGTTTATAAAATAAATAGATTTGTAAAGCTTTATAGTTCTGGTTCTATATGATTTTATAAAGTTTTATAAAGCCTTATAAAAATGGACGCTACTCTCATTAATCTTACTCGATGAACTCTTAGGCTAAATAATTTTATAACCCTTTCTAAATATTTTTTATAAGGCTTTATAAATAATTTTTATAAGGCTTTATCAACAGTTTTATGAAGTTTAATAGTTCTAGCTTTTATAAAATTTTATAAGGCTTTCTAAACAGTTTTATGAAGCTTAATAGTTGTAGATTTTATAAGGCTTATGTTTTTAAGATAAATAGGTTTGTAAGTCTTTATAGTTCTGGTTTTATATGGTTTTATAGAGTTTTATAAAGTCTTATAAAAATGGATGCTACTCTCATCAATCTTACTCGATAAACTCTTAGGCTAAATAACCCTTTATAAATTTTTTTTATAAGGCTTTATAAATATGTTTTATAAGGCTTTATCAACAGTTTTATAAGGTTTTCTAAACAATTTTATGAAGCTTAATAGTTCTAGCTTTTATAAGATCTTATAAGGCTTTCTAAACATTTTTATGAAGCTTAACCGTTTTAGCTTTTATAAGATTTTATAAGGCTTGTGTTTTTAAGATAAATAGGTTTGTAAGGCTTTATAGTTCTGGTTTTATATAATTTTGTAAAGCTTCATAAAAATGAAAGCTACATTCATCAATTTAGGTTAAATAGTTTTATAAGGCTTTATAAATATTTTATATGGCTTTATAAATATTTTTATGAAGTTTAGTAGTTCTCACTTTATAAATAATTTATAATCCAGTATAAATAGTTTTATAAACTCATACAAAATGATTTATAAAATTTTATAAATGATCTATAAAGTCTTATAAACGATTTATAACCCTTTATATAATGATTTATAAACGTTTATAAAATATTTATAGACATAAAGATGATTTTATAAACTCTTATAAACGGAGTAAGCATAGATGATTCTTCATTTCCATCATTGAAGCATCCAGTGGCTATCACTATCAATCGAAAAATCTTTTATAAAGGTTCTGGATTCACTCTCACCAACACAAGATCCACAAAAAGATTGGTTTTGTGATCTCATCACTATACAATGAAGCGTTACAGAATCAAACAACACTAGTTTGGAGAGACTAATATGTGATGTTGTTGGGCATATTTCTGATGACGTTTCTCTTCATTCCCAGATTAACACACATTTTATCTCCTCTTTTGTTCATCTCTCTCATCACCTTCATCCTCACTATGTCATCCTGGGATTGCACTGTTGCCTTTATAAATGAGTTTATAAACTTTTATAAGTTTTATAAGGCTTTATAAAAAAACAATTATAGGATTTTATAAAGCTTTATAAGGTTTTATAACAAACATAAGGGCAATAGAAAAAAACTATCACACATAAGGGCAACAAAAAAGGAGTATGAACATCGAGTGGAGACTCACGAATTCATAAACGTCTTTCCAAGCTTCGCTGGCATCAGCATACGTGTGATAACATATATTCAAGTACAGGTAAGTTGTTTGGAAAAAACTTCACCTGCTTCACTACTAACAACAATAGCTTTCCACCAATCTGAAAAACTAAAGTCAATGTTTTCTACAAAACGATAAATGACACAAACGATATAGGTTCTTACGGAAGAGCATCATGGTCGACGTAGGCAATCCGGTGCTTGTCAAGAAACTGTTGGTTGATC
>OVBB01001108.1:0-15836 GCA_900406415.1 Isatis lusitanica
TAGAGCATGTTTATCATCTGCACAACAATGTATCTTGGACAGTTTTATAGATTTCATGCAAAATGTACCTACCCAAAATTCTAAAGAATAAATTGAATACTTAAAACGTTTTGTACAAATGTAGATGTACATGGTTGGTTGATATTCTATAATAAATCTTTATTTGATATGTTTCAATAAATAGAGAAAAATAAAAATCTCACAAATTAAAGTGAAACAAAAAGAGAATATAACTATAAAGATAACTTAAGAATATAATTTCTTGATTTGGCTTGCGAATATAAAGGTTCGAACTAATTCAACGAGTACCTACAAATTACAATCATAAATTTTTGGAATTTTCTTTGGTTAAGAATTTATAATTGACTTCATTTGAGCCCCGAAAACAAAAGAATTTGACTTCATTCGATGGATCGGTAAATAGTAAAAAAATGTTTTTTTTTGTTGTCAAGTAAAAAAAAACACAANAAAACACGAAGAGTTTTCGATCAAAAAAAAAAAAACACAAGAACCAATAAAAAAGTGCGGAAAAAACAAGAGTGGAAGGTGAGAGAGAGAGAGGTAGCTGAGGAACAACTACGGCGCCTCCTAACAAAAAGGGATCTTGAAAAAAAAAAAGAGTAATGGAGAAGGTGTGGAGTGTGGCGGAGGCAGACACCACGTGCACTCCCTTCTCTTCTCCTTCTTCTTCTCCTTCTCTTCTTCATCTGCCACTATTAAGTCTCCGGACCCCACTTTCTTCCTTCNGAGTAATGGAGAAGGTGTGGAGTGTGGCGGAGGCAGACACCACGTGCACTCCCTTCTCTTCTCCTTCTTCTTCTCTTTCTCTTCTTCATCTGCCACTATTAAGTCTCCGGACCCCACTTTCTTCCTTCTCCTCTAACTCCAACCTAACCCTTCTCTTCCCTCTCCCGCTCTTTAAACCCCTCTCTCTCTCTCTCTTCTGCATCTTTGAGATGATTTTTTGACAAACTAAATTGGGTATTCTAGCTTTTCCAATAAAGGTTCGGACTTTTTCTTTTTTTCTTGCTTTGATTTCGTTATTTTTGGTGTTTTTCTTTCATGGGTTTTTGGGTATTTGTGATTTCTGCTGCTGTGTCGTCTTCATTTCTGATCTGACAATTGAAAGTTTAATCCTTTGTTCTGTCTAATTTTGTATGTTTGAGTGTTTCTGATTTCGATGTCTTCTTGGAGCTAAGCTCGTCCTTTAGTCAACTTCAGTTTTTTTTTTCTGGAATTTCATTTGTTTTTTCCTAATTTCATGGTGTGGGGTGTTTTAATCATTAGTTCTTTTGTAGATCTCTCAGATTTCTTTTCCTTTCTAAAAAGGAACTCATTATTGGAAACGAGGATAAAGTTTTTTTTTTTTTNCATTATTGGAAACGAGGATAAAGTTTTTGTTTTTTTTTTTAATTTCTGAGATTATAGTGATGCTTTCTAATTTGCAAGAGATCTTTTTTTTTTGCTTATGATTGTGTTCTGCTTTTCTTTTAGTTTTCCTCCATATTATATACGCATACCATTTCTTATACTTATGATTGTTCGAAGTCATTTTGGTAGTGTCACAAGTTCATAATGATACAATTTTCGTTTCTGTTTCTGGTTGGAAATACATATTCTTGAGACAATGTTGCTACGCATGTATTTGAAAAGTGATTTAGTATGTATGCTTGTGGCTGTTTTGCAGATATATTTGAAGATCAGAGTACAGTAACAATGGCTGCCTCCATTAACGGGTATCAAACTGCTGTCCTGCCCGGTAGAAATCATGTCTCGGTGGCTGAAGTCGATGAGTTCTGCAAAGCTCTTGGAGGAAAAAGACCAATCCATAGCATTTTGATAGCTAACAATGGAATGGCGGCTGTTAAGTTTATACGTAGTGTCAGAACATGGGCTTACGAAACATTTGGCTCGGAAAGAGCCATATTGTTGGTGGGTATGGCAACCCCTGAAGACATGCGGATCAATGCGGAACATATCAGAATCGCTGATCAGTTTGTGGAGGTCCCTGGAGGAACGAACAATAACAATTATGCTAATGTTCAGCTCATTGTAGAGGCGAGTGCAACTTTATAGGAATTATTAATATCTCATGGGAAAGCGAGAAAGTTGTGGTATTTGGATTTATTCTGAATTCATCTCTGTCTACTATGTGCAGATGGCCGAAGTAACACGTGTGGATGCAGTTTGGCCTGGTTGGGGTCATGCATCTGAAAACCCTGAGTTACCTGATGCGTTAACGGCCAAAGGAATCATATTTCTTGGTCCTCCAGCAGCTTCAATGGCTGCATTAGGTGATAAGATTGGTTCTTCGTTGATTGCACAAGCTGCTGATGTACCCACTCTGCCATGGAGTGGTTCCCATGTAAGTAACATTGAACCCTTTTGAAGCTGAACTTGCTTACGAGAGAATTGCCGATCTGTTCAGAATGATGAAGGCTTATATTTCCAGGTCAAAATACCTCCGGATAGCAGCTTGGTAACCATCCCCGAGGAGATCTACAGGCAAGCTTGTGTCTACACAACTGAAGAAGCGATTGCTAGCTGTCAAGTTGTCGGTTACCCAGCAATGATCAAAGCATCGTGGGGTGGCGGCGGCAAAGGCATTAGAAAGGTCAGCTTGTGTACATATGCCTTTGGACTGTCACTCGCATCTTTTCATTTTAGACTTAAGCCAATTCCTATGTAAGTGTTATTTATTCTGGTTTCATTTTTTAGGTTCATAATGCTGATGAGGTTAGAGCTCTATTCAAGCAAGTTCAGGGCGAGGTCCCAGGGTCGCCGATATTCATTATGAAGGTTGCTTCACAGGTATGGCTACTTAACTACTTCTCTTGATATTCATAAGACTTCTTATATGGTACATTGCTAAAGAGATCAACTTCGTAACCCATATGGCATTTCTTTACATTTCATTTTTTTTTTAATTCTTTTTGTAGAGTCGGCATTTAGAGGTCCAGCTGCTCTGTGACCAGTATGGAAACGTTTCAGCTCTTCATAGCCGTGATTGTAGTGTCCAGAGAAGACACCAAAAGGTTTTTAATGGATGATTCTGGATTTTAATTATCTTGTTATAGAGAAAATACATTCTCTCTCTAATGTATTCTTATGTAATTCAATTTAGTTCTCCAACTGAGAAACACTCCTTATTGGCGCAGGCAAATTATAGCATGATTTCTTACTTTATGGTTTGTATCACAGATCATAGAGGAGGGTCCAATTACCGTGGCTCCGCCAGAAACCACCAAGAAACTTGAGCAGGCAGCTAGAAGGTTGGCTAAGAGTGTTAACTACGTTGGAGCCGCTACTGTTGAGTATCTCTACAGCATGGACACTGGCGAGTACTACTTCTTAGAGCTTAACCCTCGGTTACAGGTTGGTTTTTTTGCTATTCAAATGTCACAGTTTGTTTTGAATTCTATTGCATGGACTCTTGTCTCACTTGATGTTCGAGTGCAGGTTGAGCACCCTGTAACTGAGTGGATTGCTGAGATAAATCTTCCTGCTGCCCAAGTTGCTGTCGGGATGGGAATTCCTCTATGGCAAATCCCTGGTATGGCCTCTGCATCCTTATTTTCGAGTGACAGCAGTTGCTCCTCTAGTCCATGCACACGTGTAATGTACTGTGTTTACTTTGTTTTGTCAGAGATAAGACGGTTCTATGGTATAGAACATGGTGGAGGTTATGATTCTTGGAGGAAAACATCTGTGGGAGCCTCCCCTTTTGATTTTGATAAAGCTGAATCTGTAAGGCCAAAAGGTCATTGTGTGGCTGTACGGGTGACAAGTGAGGATCCTGATGACGGGTTCAAACCCACCAGCGGTAAAGTACAGGTAATATAATAGCTATCGAATGCAAAATTAAAATTCTTTTCACTGAGAATTGTTGTGGGGTAACAGTCGTATGAACCTGCAACAGGAGTTGAGTTTCAAGAGCAAGCCAAACGTGTGGGCGTACTTCTCTGTCAAGGTAGACATATCTATATATGATCTGGTATACTATGTGTTTGGCTATGTGACTATGCCTTATATTTTTCCACTCTGTTTTTTTATAGTCTGGTGGAGGCATCCACGAGTTCTCAGATTCCCAGTTTGGTAAGTTAAATGAAATATTTGGGCTGCTAAGTTAATATATTTTCTTGAGTTTACGAATTAAATCTTCCTTTAATCTTCTGTTTAGGACATGTTTTTGCTTTTGGGGAATCTAGAGCCCTTGCAATAGCAAATATGGTTCTTGGGCTTAAAGAAATTCAAATTCGTGGAGAAATTAGGACTAACGTTGACTACACGATCGACCTTCTACATGTACGCACAACACACAAAAGTTACGCTGCGTTTGCAATTTACATACAATGCTTATGAAAGTTACACTGTGCTTTCAATTGTTGTTCAGGCTTCTGATTACCGGGAAAACAAAATTCACACTGGTTGGTTGGACAGTAGAATTGCTATGCGGGTCAGAGCAGAGAGGCCTCCATGGTACCTCTCTGTTGTCGGCGGGGCTCTTTATGTAAGCGTCTTTTTCAGAGATCAATTCGTCTTGTTAAGTTTCTTTATGACGGGAGGATCTCTTTGTACAGAAAGCATCAGCGACCAGTGCTGCTGTGGTCTCGGATTATGTTGGTTATCTTGAGAAGGGGCAGATTCCCCCAAAGGTATTCCAATATCAGCTTTCTCATTTGTGTTTCCCGTAATGATCGTTTAGCTTACGTTTTCTCTCTTATATTGCAGCATATATCTCTTGTGCATTCTCAAGTGTCTCTGAACATTGAAGGAAGTAAATATACGGTATGCGTCTAGTGTCAATTCTACTTCTCTGCATTCTTCTTTTCATTTGCCATATGAATATGTAGTTACCAAGACTAATTGAAGTGAACGTAACTGTTTTTAGATTAATGTGGTCCGGGGTGGATCAGGAAGCTACAGGCTAAGAATGAACAACTCAGAAGTTGTAGCAGAAATACACACTCTACGTGATGGAGGTCTGTTGATGCAGGCAAGTTTTCTGCCTTTGTTTCATACTACAAAACAGAAACTCATAACTGTCCATGTAAGTTGATTTTTCACTGTCATTGCAGTTGGATGGCAAAAGCCATGTGATATATGCAGAGGAAGAAGCTGCAGGAACCCGTCTTCTCATTGATGGAAGAACTTGTTTACTTCAGGTTTCACCTGATTTTCTTTTTTGGTTTTACCATATTATTTCCCATTGTTCTGAAGTCATTTTATCATTAAGTTATCTTTCATTTTGGGTTATTTAGAATGATCACGATCCTTCAAAATTGATGGCTGAGACACCGTGCAAGCTGCTGAGGTATCTGGTTTCTGATAATAGCAGTATTGATGCTGACACGCCCTACGCGGAAGTTGAGGTCATGAAGATGTGCATGCCACTTCTTTCACCTGCGTCAGGAGTTATACATTTCAAAATGTCAGAAGGACAAGCCATGCAGGTAAAATACCACTCCATTGCTAAACAAAAATTAGCTTCCTACAGCTTTGTAGATATTAAATAACCCATCCATTACTTCTTTATAGGCTGGTGAACTTATAGCCAAGCTTGATCTTGATGATCCTTCTGCTGTAAGAAAGGCCGAACCCTTCCATGGAAGTTTCCCAAGATTAGGGCTTCCGACGGCAATTTCTGGTAAAGTTCATCAGAGATGTGCTGCAACTTTAAATGCTGCTCGTATGGTACTTGCCGGCTATGAGCATAAAGTAGATGAGGTAAACGCAGTTTGATATTCCTATTTGATCCAAATTTTCTAAAAGATTTTTTGACAATGAGATTGCTCATATATTGCAGGTTGTTCAAGACTTGCTTAACTGCCTTGATAGCCCTGAACTCCCATTCCTTCAGTGGCAAGAGTGCTTTGCAGTTCTGGCGACACGACTACCTAAAGATCTCAGAATCTTGGTAAACAATTATGTACAATTCAAATGTATCCTGTTCCTGCATTATTTGTTTTGAGTTCAAGACCTTTAATGCTTTTCTTATAAAATTCTATATCAGCTAGAATCAAAGTTTAGGGAATTTGAGAGTATCTCCAGGAACCCGCTGACCGCAGATTTCCCTGCCAAACTTTTAAAAGGCATTCTTGAGGTGATTGCACAAAAAAATTGTTCACATTCGAGACATATGATCCTGTTTTTCACTCTCGTATTTGGTCCACTTCTTGCGACAGGCTCATTTATCATCCTGTGATAATAAAGAGAGAGGTGCCCTTGAAAGGCTCATTGAACCATTGATGAGCCTTGCAAAGTCTTACGAAGGTGGCAGAGAAAGTCATGCCCGTGTTATTGTTCATTCTCTCTTTGAAGAATATCTCTCTGTAGAAGAATTATTCAATGATAACATGCTGGTAATGTTTATGGTTCAATAGTTAATGAACGGACCAACTAAGGAGTCTGAGGAGTCTGAATAACCGTTGTTTATTTCTTGAATAGGCTGATGTTATTGAACGCCTGCGACAGCAATATAAGAAAGATCTGTTGAAGATTGTGGATATAGTGCTCTCACACCAGGTCAGTGGTCAGCCTTCTCAGACCAGGTTTCTCTTATCTTCACCAAGTCATTGGAACTGGTATGCTCATCTGTTATTCTTTTCAGGGCATAAGAAACAAAAACAAACTCGTCCTTCGGCTCATGGAGCAGCTTGTTTACCCTAATCCTGCTGCATACAGAGATAAACTTATCCGATTTTCTTCACTTAACCATACTAACTACTCTGAGGTGCGTTTAGTTCCTTTGTTTTTTTCTATAACTGATAACATTCGTCAACTGATGATCGGTTATGTGTGTAGTTGGCACTCAAGGCCAGTCAATTACTCGAACAGACCAAACTAAGTGAACTTCGTTCAAACATTGCTAGAAGCCTGTCAGAGTTAGAAATGTTTACAGAGGATGGGGAAAATATGGATACTCCGAAGAGGAAGAGTGCCATTAATGAAAGGATGGAAGATCTTGTGAGTGCGTCTTTAGCTGTTGAAGATGCTCTCGTGGGATTATTTGACCATAGCGATCACACACTTCAAAGACGGGTTGTCGAGACTTATATTCGTAGATTATATCAGGTTAGAGTTAATTTGCTTGCACCATTATTATTCAACTGCAATTTATCAGATACTGACAATTTTGGCTTCGTTTTAAATTGAGTCTTGTCATTAGCCCTACGTTGTTAAAGAAAGCGTCAGGATGCAGTGGCACCGTTCTGGTCTTATTGCTTCCTGGGAGTTCCTAGAGGAGCATATGGAAAGGAAAAACATCGGCTCAGATGATCAAGAGACATCTGAAAAAGGATTGGTTGAGAAGCGTAGTAAGAGAAAATGGGGGGCTATGGTCATAATCAAATCGCTGCAGTTTCTGCCGAGTATAATAAGTGCAGCATTGACAGAAACAAACCACAATGACTATGTATCTGCCGGAGCTCCTGTATCTGGCAATATGATGCACATTGCTATTGTGGGCATCAACAATCAGATGAGCCTGCTTCAAGACAGGTACTTGACACAGCCTGGCCATTTTAACTATCTTGGTGCTATATTGTCGTCCTAATCTGTTGACATGCTGGTTTGTTTGCCTCAGTGGGGACGAGGACCAAGCTCAGGAAAGAGTAAACAAGCTGGCCAAAATTCTTAAAGAGGAAGAAGTGAGTTCGAGCCTCTGTTCTGCAGGTGTCGGTGTTATAAGCTGTATAATCCAGCGAGATGAAGGACGAACACCCATGAGACATTCTTTCCATTGGTCATTGGAGAAACAGTATTATGCAGAAGAGCCGTTGATGCGTCATCTTGAGCCTCCTCTGTCCATATACCTTGAGTTGGTATGGTCATGATGATGAAATGTAAATTATTGTTTTACAGCATCTCCCATCCTTTTTAACAATTGTTTTACTGTTTGTCTGACGCAGGATAAGCTGAAAGGATATGAAAATATACAATATACTCCTTCACGAGATCGTCAATGGCATCTGTATACTGTCACAGACAAACCAGTGCCAATCAAGAGGATGTTCCTGAGATCTCTTGTTCGACAGGCTACAATGAATGATGGCTTTATGTTGCAGCAAGGGCAGGATAACCAACTTAGTCAAACACTTCTCTCCATGCCTTTTACATCCAAATGCGTTGTTAGATCTTTGATGGATGCGATGGAGGAACTTGAACTGAATGCCCATAATGCTGCCATGAAACCAGACCACGCACATATGTTCCTTTGCATACTGCGTGAGCAGCAGATTGATGATCTTGTGCCTTACCCCAGGTTGCTATGGCGTGTCCTTGACTCGTTATTGTTTGTAATGTGTCAGACCTTATATTAATAATATCCAACCTCTTTCTCACAGGAGAGTTGAAGTGAATGCGGAGGATGAAGAAACTACAGTGGAGATGATCTTAGAAGAAGCAGCACAAGAGATACACAGATCTGTCGGAGTAAGAATGCATAGGTTGGGTGTATGCGAGTGGGAAGTGCGGCTGTGGTTGGTATCCTCTGGACTGGCAAGTGGCGCCTGGAGGGTTGTGGTTGCAAACGTGACAGGCCGTACATGCACTGTCCATGTAAGTTCAGTTTGCAAATATTTGGTTGTACAAACCATACAGAAAGTAAGAGTGCACATCATGATGATATGACCTGCTGTGATTCGATGTTTCAGATATACCGAGAAGTTGAAACTACTGGGAGAAACAGTTTGATTTACCACTCTATAACCAAGAAGGGACCTTTGCATGGAACCCAAGTCAATGATCAATATAAGCCATTGGGATCTCTTGACAGGCAGCGTCTAGCTGCAAGGAGGAGTAACACTACTTATTGCTATGACTTCCCGTTGGTGAGTTGCTGTATCCACAAGATTCAAACACATAGATTTAGTATTTTCGCTACTTACGTTGCTTCTCTCCTTTTCAGGCATTTGAGACAGCCTTGGGACAGTTGTGGGCATCACAACACCCGGGAGTTGAGAAACCATGTAAGAATACTCTGATCAATGTTAAAGAGCTTGTATTCTCCAGTCAAGAAGGTTCTTCAAGTACATCTCTTATTCCGGTTGAAAGACCACCGGGTCTCAATGAATTTGGAATGGTAGCCTGGAGCCTAGAGATGTCGACTCCTGAGTTTCCTATGGGACGAAAACTTCTCATAGTCTCCAATGATGTGACCTTCAAAGCTGGTTCTTTTGGTCCTAGAGAGGACGCGTTTTTCCTTGCGGTGACTGAACTTGCTTGTGCCAAGAAGCTTCCCTTGATTTACTTGGCAGCTAATTCTGGTGCCCGACTCGGAGTAGCTGAAGAAGTCAAAGCCTGCTTTAAAGTTGGATGGTCAGATGAAGTTTCCCCTGAGAATGGTTTTCAGTATATATACTTAAGCCCTGAAGACCATGAAAGGATTGGATCATCTGTCATTGCGCACGAGATAAAGCTTCCTAGTGGGGAAACAAGGTGGGTTATTGATACAATCGTTGGTAAAGAAGATGGTATTGGTGTAGAAAACCTAACAGGAAGTGGGGCAATAGCGGGTGCTTACTCAAAGGCTTACAATGAAACATTTACTTTAACCTTTGTTAGTGGAAGAACGGTGGGCATTGGTGCTTACCTTGCCCGCTTGGGTATGAGGTGCATACAGAGACTTGACCAGCCCATCATCTTGACTGGCTTTTCGACACTGAACAAGTTACTTGGGCGTGAAGTTTATAGCTCTCACATGCAACTTGGTGGTCCCAAAATCATGGGCACAAATGGTGTTGTTCATCTTACAGTCTCAGATGATCTTGAAGGCGTATCAGCGATTCTCAACTGGCTGAGCTACATTCCTGCTTACGTTGGTGGTCCTCTTCCTCTTCTTGCCCCTTTAGATCCACCGGAGAGAACTGTGAAGTACGTCCCGGAGAACTCCTGTGACCCACGTGCTGCTATAGCTGGGGTTAACGACAATAATGGTAAATGGCTTGGTGGTATCTTTGATAAAGATAGCTTTATTGAGACTCTTGAAGGCTGGGCAAGGACGGTAGTGACTGGTAGAGCTAAGCTCGGTGGAATACCTGTTGGTGTTGTTGCAGTTGAGACACAGACTGTAATGCAGATCATACCAGCAGATCCTGGACAGCTTGACTCTCATGAAAGAGTTGTTCCACAAGCAGGGCAAGTCTGGTTCCCTGATTCAGCGGCGAAGACAGCTCAAGCGCTCATGGATTTCAACAAGGAAGGGCTTCCATTGTTTATCTTAGCGAACTGGAGAGGGTTTTCAGGTGGGCAGAGAGATCTTTTCGAAGGAATACTTCAGGCTGGTTCGACTATTGTAGAAAACCTGAGAACATATCGTCAACCAGTGTTTGTGTACATCCCTAAGATGGGAGAGCTACGTGGTGGAGCGTGGGTTGTTGTTGACAGCCAGATAAATTCGGATTATGTTGAAATGTATGCTGATGAAACTGCTCGTGGAAATGTGCTTGAACCAGAAGGGACAATTGAGATAAAATTTAGAACAAAAGAGATGTTAGAGTGCATGGGAAGATTAGACCAGAAGCTAATCAGTCTCAAAGCACAACTGCAAGATGCCAAGCAAAGTGAGGCCTATGCAAACATCGAGCTTCTCCAGCAACAGATTAAAGCCCGAGAGAAGCAGCTTTTACCAGTTTACATCCAAATCGCTACCAAATTTGCGGAACTTCATGACACTTCCATGAGAATGGCTGCAAAAGGAGTGATCAAAAGTGTTGTGGAATGGAGTGGCTCACGGTCCTTCTTCTATAGAAAGCTCAACCGGAGAATTGCTGAGAGCTCTCTTGTGAACAGCGTAAGAGAAGCTTCCGGAGACAACTTATCATATAAATCTGCAATGGGTTTGATTCAGGATTGGTTCTCCAAATCTGACATTGCAAAGGGGAAAGAAGAAGCTTGGACAGACGACCAGGTGTTCTTTACATGGAAGGACGACGTTAGTAACTACGAGTTAAAGCTGAGCGAGTTGAGAGCGCAGAAACTGTTGAATCAACTTGCAGAGATTGGGAACTCGTCGGATCTGCAGGCGCTGCCACAAGGACTTGCTAACCTTCTAGACAAGGTATGAAATGAAACCCTAGATAAAACTGAGTTGTTTTGTATTCTAGTATAAGTTTTCTGTATGGCTTGTTGTTTGGAGGCTTAAGTGAATAAGTATATTGCAGGTGGAGCCTTCAAGAAGAGAAGAGTTGGTGGCTGCGCTACGAAAGGTGTTGGGTTGATATTAAANTTCTAGTATAAGTTTTCTGTATGGCTTGTTGTTTGGAGGCTTAAGTGAATAAGTATATTGCAGGTGGAGCCTTCTAGAAGAGAAGAGTTGGTGGCTGCGCTACGAAAGGTGTTGGGTTGATATTAAAGAGGGCTAGCTTGTACTCCAAGAAAGATGGTCCTTTAGGGTTGCTTGTGTCTCTACGGTGACGAAGATAGCTGGAAATATTAGATTTGGACCATCTTTTTAAAAGTTGTTGCCCGAGCTGTAAATGCTGTTGTACCTTTGTCATTCTCATATAAGCGAATTGCGTAATAATCCATTCAACATGTCACTATTGCGTATATATATTATATATATACTGCGTTTTCGACCCTTTGCTTTACAACTTTGTTATTTTGAGGCTGAGTATATACACTTATTGAGCTTTGTAATGTGTGCATGCTTAACTTACAATTTTCAATTTAATATTCACATTTATTGAGCTTTGTAATGTGTGCATATGATAATGTTTTAGTGTATTTTAAAAACCTTTTCTTATATGTTTGTGTGCATATAAATATAACTCCTTGTACGAGAAAGTAACCAAATGCAAATATGTGTGTAATCAAGCGTCCACCCTCCAATGGCTTCATTAAAATTACTTGAAACATCCGTATCCATCCTTTGCTTTTTCACCCTCTTGTATTACTTGCTTTTCAAGAAACCTCATGGTCAGATTGTTACAAACTGGCCGGTCATCGGGATGATCCCCGGTCTGTTTGTGGTGCTCCCTCGGATCTATGACTATAGCGTTGAGATTCTNNNCGGTCTGTTTGTGGTGCTCCCTCGGATCTATGACTATAGCGTTGAGATTCTTGGGTTCTATGACTTGACATTTCAGTTTAAGGGACCATGGTTCGCTGGAATGGATATGTTGGGCACGGTTGATCCAGCTAACATTCAACATATAATGAGCTCAAACTTCTCAAACTACATCAAAGGACACGAGTTCCAAGAAGTTTTCGATGCTTTCGGAGACGGGATCATCACCACGGACTCGGAGCTATGGAAAGATCTGAGGAAGTCTTATCAAGCCATGCTCCATCATCAAAAGTTTCAAAGTTTCGCAATGAGTACCTTGGCGAGTAAAGTCAAGGACGGGCTGTTCCCCTTCTTGATCATTTTGCAGAGGAAGGAACAACTGTGGACTTGCAAGATGTGTTCGGGAGGTACACTTTCGATACAATCTTGATCCTTATAACCGGTTCTGATCTTAGATCTCTTTCTACTGAAATGCATGAAGATGAGTTAGCAAAAGCTCTTGATGACGTTGGAGAAGGGGTTTTGTTTAGGCATGTTAAACCAAGATTTTTGTGGAAGCTGCAAAACAGGATGGGATTCGGACAAGAAAAGAAGATGATTGAAGCTAATGCAACATTTGATCGTGTATGCGCAAAATAAATATCAACTAAGAGAGAAGAGATGATTATGAGATCACAAGAGATTGTTGATAATTCCAACGGAGAAAGTGAGGATCTTTTAACTTCCTTCATGAAGCTAGATACAACCAAGTATAAGCTTTTGAATCCGAATGACGATAAGTTCCTCCGAGATACAATCTTAGCTTTCATTCTAGCGGGAAGAGACACAACTGCGTCTGCTCTCACTTGGTTCTTTTGGCTTCTCTCTGAAATTCCTCAAGTGATAAACAAGATTCGTCAAGAGATCATCAACACAGAGATGTCAAGAACCGGAAATGTCGAAGAGAATTTGGATAAATTAGTCTATTTACATGGTGCCTTGTGTGAATCAATGAGACTATATCCACCAGTTTCCTTCGGACGCAAGTCTTCTGTCAAGTCAGATGTTCTTCCAAGTGGGCATAAAGTCAATGCAAACACTACGATTATAGTTTGTCTTTATGCATTGGGAAGGATGAGAAAGGTTTGGGGAGAAGACGCTTTGGAATTCAAACCAGAAAGATGGATTTCTGAGAATGGAGGCTTAAGACATGAGCCTTCCTACAAGTATTTAGCATTTAATTCTGGTCCAAGAACTTGCCTAGGTAAACATCTAGCTATGACTCAAATGAAGATAGTGGCCATGGAGATATTGCAAAACTACGACATAAAGGTTATCAAAGGACAGAAGATTGAGCCTGTACTTGGTTTTATATTGTCTATGAAACATGGTCTTAGAATCTCAATTACTAAGAGATGTTCAAATATGTAAAATCTGAATTTCAGAACCAGTTGAATAAAATGTAGTTCGGGCAATTGTTTCTTTCGAACTTGAAATCAAATATGGACCGAACTTCAGAGGAAGAAGCTTCCCCTCGTCTTGTTTTTATACTGTCTCTTAACTTTAGTTACATCACTACTAAAAACTGTTATTGCCTTTAATTAGAAGTGAAAAATTTAGGACATTATAAACAAATCCATCAAGCTATATAAGTGATACAGACACGCTTAACAGAGCAATTGCAGACACGATTAACGGAGCAATTGCAGACACGAAGGAATGGTGTCTTGCAATGAACCAGTCTGACCAAACATCTCATTCAAACTCACGAAGCAATAGGGTTCGTAAACAAAGCGATCCCCCACCAGAAGGTTGGGTTAAATGCAGTTACGATGCTACACATCAACTAGGAGCTTCGAAGTCAGGATCAGGTTGGGTGATAAGGGATGCTTCGGGTGAATTCTTATGTCCAAAAATTAGGAACCTTTTTTTTTACAGAATCTCTTATGTTCTTGCATGAACATGCTTGTCAAGAAACGCCTTAGCCAAATTACTAAAGCTTACACTGACCGATTCAGCTGCTGCGTACCTCTCGATGAGTTCCACCACTTCTGCTCTCAAAATCTCCTCTCTCGTTGCTCTGTTGTAGTCACAAATGTAATACAAAGCTCCCAGCGAGTAATTCACCTATTAGGAAACATAACAGTTTTTATTTAGTTTCCATTTTAAACAGTTAACGAGGCGAGAAACCTGTGTACTCACAGTGTTCCGGACAGGACTTGATAAACATTTGATTATAAGAGGAATCCCATCGGCCTCAACAATGGTAGCAACATTCTTTGGCTCTGTATGAAGAACAGGAAAGAGCATGATGCGTTTGAAGATTCAGCAATGACAAGAACAAAAGCATCAGAGTATTCGCATATTAAACGTGTTTTTTTTTGTTTTTACCAGCGCAAGCGTTGCATATTCCTCCTATCCCGAATTCCACAAGTTTCTCATTCGGCTCTGTTATACAGTCTATGAATAGCTCCAAGACATTTAGCTGCTCCAGTACACCATCAAGATTTCATCATTACAAGAACAAGGTGTGCATTGCAAACATGAGCAAACTCAAGGTTACCTGACGTAAGATGTTGTAGTTATAAGGGTCATAGGAGAAATTCGCCAAGTTTGCCACAGTTCTCTCCTTAGTTTCTGCAGGTGCAAGACAGTAATGATGTTAATATATTATCAATACTTGCTTTAATTGTGTAAGAGACAAACCCAGAGATATACTAAGTTAGATTTCCTAAACTACAAACTAAGATGATGACAGAAAGCTACCTTATACTAAGTATCCCAACACAGTCCTAAAAATCATTCTGCAACGCAGAAAATGTGTGTAGTTTTCGCTCAAGATGGAAATAGTCACAGGAAAGCACCAAAGCCAGTCTTATGCGTCGATTACTTGTAAGTGTTCTAAACAGAAGCATGACCATATACTTAAGAGGGTCTCATACCTTCATCAGTTGCATTCTGAAATTGACTCACAAGCTCCTGCAATTAAAAGAGGACACAAACTCAGCTCCAACAACTCATTTTTCAGATGTTAACCATTCATGCAACTTCTTGGATAAAGGTGAAAAGACATAAAGACTCGAATCCTGAAAAGAGAAGAGACCTGTAGATATTGAAGCCTTGGTGTTCCGTTTTTGCCAGTACGTTCTTCTTGTCTTTGACTATTAGTAAACATTCTCTCACAACGCTACAAACACTCTTAGCTTTAAGACCAAAAATCCTCTTCTGAAATTTGAAGACCAAAGCCTAAAATACAAAGGGAGGAGATTCAGATGCAAAATTAAACAATTCGCGATTCTAAACTCCAATGTAGTTGATTAGTTAATCGAAAACCTATTCACTGAGACCGAGACCAGGGTGCACGCATAGACTCATAATCTCCATTCCGTATCCAAACCAAGAACTGTGGTTATACCACGAGAGCAAAACTAGCGAAACCCAATTCAACAAAAAGTCGACAAAAAGTTCTGACCTTTCGACTGATGAGAGTGATATGAGATCTGCGAAACTGTGATCATTCAATCTTCACCCTCTCACTCTGGTGTTTCTGCTCGGAGGACAGATCAAATTCGTCTGAAACAATGAAGATTTGAAGACAGCATAACAGTTAGAAATCTGCTGGTGTTTCTTGCCTCCGCTATGTACGGGCCTTCATGTTTGGGCTTTCATGGGCTTTCTCTTACTAAAGCACTCGCAATATCGTTCATCGTCATTCTACTTCTTCTTCTTCTTCTTTTTCACCCTCTGTGTATCCCGTTGAAAAAGGTGAATCCTTTCTTCTTCTCTCGAGGGGAGGCCACGACTAATATTTTCTCTTTTTGTTTCTTTTATTTATAATTCGACACCC
>OVBB01001109.1:0-15827 GCA_900406415.1 Isatis lusitanica
AGAGTCTATGGAGAGATGTTCCATAAGGCTTAGAGACAAGATTTAGTTTTTAAAGTCTGTTTTCTAAATCAATAAAGAAGAACAAGTTCTTTAATCTCTGAGTTCTAGATTTCCATGCCATGTGTGTCAATGCTCAAATGCAAATGATCCCAATACAATGGGGACTCGAGTTAGTTCATGCTAATTCTTATGCTGGACATCTTTTGTTCATTATGTGAATTTTCTGCACTAACTTTTTATTCCGGGTTTAAATATATGTTAGCATAGAGTATTATTCTTTAAATCGAAATTTTCAAAAATTGATCCTAGATACTGAAAAAATTATGGATGGAAGGTTCTAAACTCTCATAATTGACAAAAACAAATATAAATAAGTTTTAAAATATAAATAGAGACAGTTGGTACAATGGATAATTTTGAAAGTTTAATTGTCAAAATGACTCCTTTTTTGTATTTAGACTTTTTTATTTTTAAAACACGGAATCATTTTTATAATTAAAATTTCAAAATGACCATATACCACAATTCCTTCGTATAAATACAAGTTTAAAAGTTAGATATTTTCAGTCTTCCTTTCTTGCTAAAGAATTGATTTCTTATCACTATAAATTTTACTAACAACAAATTTTTATTCTGAATTTCAGAAGCGTTGGCCAAGAACAGTCATTATTCTCATAAGTCCACCTCCAATTGACGAAAAGGCTCGTCTCCGGTACGAATTCTCCAATTTTCTTCTCTTTCAAAATTTTATCCTAAAGTTTTGCTTATATCAAAATCAACCTTGAATCTGTCAAATGCAACATTGACATACACTCTTGTCAAATAAATTTTGCCATCAAACGTTACATCTAAGAACGGTAACCTTGACATGTTAGATATCCTTATATCGAAAACACGACGGGCCTGCCGGAAAGAACCAACGAAGCAGCAGGATTATATGCTAAAGCATGTGTAGCCGTAGCTCATGAGTGCCAAATCCCTGCCATCGATCTTTGGTCCAAGATGCAGCTGATTCCAAATTGGCAAACAGAATGTCTATGGTAAATATATCTTACCTATATGTTGCATTTTTTGAAACAGTGAATCTCTATTCAACCTATGACTAGTTAGGTTTCTTGTTTTTTGTTCAATGGGATAGGGATGGTTTACATTTGACTCGGGTTGGAAACAAAATAGTGTTTGAAGAAGTTGCAAATAAGCTTAAAGAAGAAGGCATTGGAGCTGAGGACTTAGCTGTGGACCTTCCCCTCATTGAAGATTTTGATCCAAAGGAACCTCTCAGCGCTTTTGATGAGTTTTGATGCTTTAAAAATAAAAGAGTTTTGATTCTTTGCATAATCTATGCTCTTTCATGATTTTTTTAAAGAATTCAATTCCAAACATGATTCCCTGATTGTCAAAATTACCAAAATGATATTTTTTGTTGAAAAATGGCGCTGGACTTATTCAAAAGAAATGGTTATTTTTACCATTTTTTTTGGTAAATGTCATGTATGAGATTAAATTAATCTCCAAAAAGGTCACTCTAGCAAATACCCCCAATTGTTTTATTGTTAATTTCTTCTTCAAGTTTTAGATTCATATTTTCCCATGTTTATTACTTTCCTGATATCTTGTCTCCCTTTGCTTCTAATTTTAAGATAACAAATATTTATTAAAGTTTGGAATATTTATATAATTTTTAATTCATATTCTTTTTCTTTTTTTTTTTTTATAATCCAAGGGGTTCGGCTTAAGCCTAATCCCCTTAGGTCTGGTCAGGCCGTGGACCAGCTTCACCCCGGAGGTTTTTCCCTGGGTCTTTGGCCCAGTATCCACGTTGGTGTCCAGATGAGACAATTTTTGTTTCCAAGGACACTCGAACTCAGGTTTGGGAGTTTCACCCTCGCCTTTGTCCTTCAAACCACTTGGACTACCTCATCCTGACAATATTCTTCATTTTCTAGTTTTGCTTATTTTTAAAAATATGTTACCATATCCCCTATATATTAATTGAGAAGACGAAGAGAGAAAATTAAGACACGTGTCTTACTCAGAGTAATTTTAGAGGAAGCTAACCAATGAAATAGTTACATTCAGACACATCAACAAAAAATTAATATACTTTTTAATACATGGAAATATAGATATTCCATTAGATTTTTTCTCTCTTTTTATGGTATTATTAAATTCAAACATTTAGAAACATATAATTAAGAGATTTAATGGTTTGTATGACATTTAAATTTTAGAAATTATATAGATACAAATTTTTATCTCATGGAAGGGATGACATGCATATTGCTTATAGATAATTAAATTTGTTCAGAATTTTGAATACTTATATGAAGTATTTAGTAAACACCGAAATTTGAAAGTTTTTATATGATTTAATCAAGTTTTATTTGAACTACATTATTAAATTGAAAATAAAAATATTTATATACTTTTGTTTGATAGAAATTTAAATATTATCAACTTCATAAATTGAAAAGATTAAAATTATTTTAAATTTATCAAAATTATAATATTATAAATATTTTTATTTTAATAAAATTTATAATTATGTTTGATGATATATTACTATTGTTTATTAGATTAGATATTCTACTGAATATTATATTTATAGATAGTATATTAGTCATAAAAAAACCTTGACTACTATGATATTGTGATAACAGTTTATATAATAATTAAATATAAATCATATATTTTACCCGCACAAGGTGCGGAGTATCATCTAGTAACAAATTATTAGAAGACATTTGCTTCAGTGACATTTTTTAAGATTTTAATCCCAAACATGACCATCTGAAAAAAATTAGGAAAAATTATAATTTTGTTTGAAAAAGTTCAGCGCCCTTTTCAAAAAAATTGGTCATTTTTGTAAAGAAAAAATGTGAATTAAAAGCTATATAAATATTCCAACTTTAATAAGTGTTTTTTTTAAAAAAAATTAAAATTAGAAGCAAAGAGAGACAAGATATCATGAAAGTAATAAACATGGGAAAATATGAATCTAAAACTTAAAGAAGAAATTAACAATAAAATAATCGTATGTTAGAGTTTGTTTGGTGGATGATAAATGAACATGCATCATCGAAGGGGCGGGCCATCAAGAATTCAAGATCATTAGAAACACTGGTGTGGTGTCTTCCGATAGACTTTCCACACCCCAATGATAAAGAGTCATATTTAAAAAGAAGAAAAGATGCACTTATTTGTGTGGTTTTAGGTGAGTTCCATAAGGTAGGTATTTTTAAGTGTGATCATTGACACACAAAAGACAAAGAAACAGACAAACAAATAGAACATCGATATAGCTATTGATTGGTTTGCCTCGTATTTATGTTTAGAACATGACAATTTTATGAATTTTTTTTATCGAAAGTAACTGAAATTATGCAGGGATTAGTTTTCGTAATTATATCTATAAATATATATATATATATATATATATATTAAATAGTTGCTGTGATATATATTTTGATCTGGTGGTTTTCAGCATTTATATGGTTTCGAGGATTCAAGTTTGACGCTTATTTGATATATTACGATTTTGACTCACACTAACTTTAGGTAATTTTATAATTTCACTAAGAACAACGTCAAAGTACGGCTTTATCGGTATATCCATGATCATTTGGACATAGCTTCTCTTTCTGGCTTGACTATATTTGTTTGGAGAGGTGTGAACCAACAAATAACCTTATATTTTTATATATACTGTATTATTACTCTAACTAGGGTTTGGAATACATTACGTTGAGTTCTCCTGAATTAATAGAAACCGTAGTTACTTCAAGTAGAAGTTCAGTCTTTGAGTCTCTAAATGCATCACTTATAAGTTATAACATGTTGTCTCTTGTACTTGTCTATAAAGTATTGGTATAGAGAGATGCTAAAAATTACTCCAATTTTAAGAGAAATGTCAAATGTGTCATTGGCAAGAACTTGCATAATTTCATTTTGGCCAAAGAATAGGGCCAAAAACTGCTAAATACTTGGCCAACATAACACTATAAATAACTGTTTTGTGTAAATAAACATTTATTAATTTATAGATTAATCAATAATTTGATAAATTAATATATTGACTAACCAATATTTTACTATTATCGATTTATATATCTCATATTGGACATCAATTCTAATGAATCAATTAGAGCATCTAAATTGGTATCTCATTAAGTATCCCATAATTATATAAATAAAAATAATAAAATGAAAGAAAGAAAATAAGAAAATAAGAAACTTCAATAATCCTATGCAATATTTTTATAACACATGTCATGTTATAAACATTTTCATTTTATTTATGGCTTAATATTTAATAAAAACTCAATTAAATTAAAATACTAAAAATTATATAAATGAAATATTATTTAACAATATACTAATATTATAGGAAAAACTATTTATTTCTCCACTAAAACTATCACATACCATATCTGCCCAAACTAAAGGTTTGTGTTAAATCTCTTTAAAGGAGGTGTTTGTAGATCTGCATCTCACACTAAAAGAAGTAAAGAACACAATCTCACACTAAAAGAAGTAAATAACATGTACAATGCATGATTCATAAAATGTTCAAGAAGACAATCTCTTCTAATTAAATCACAACAAGTTGACGATGTTCTTCTTCTTTTTTTGAACAAACGATGTTCAAAAGAACTAATGCATACAACAGTCAAAAATCCAACCAAAGCTCACTAACAAGAGTAACTCAAACAAAAACGGAGAAGCATGAAAAACGTAATCATATTTTGACAATTTCAACCGAATCATACGTTTACTCACATACTTAACAAAAGAAATATTTATAAATACATTGTAATTCATCATTAAGGAAACATACAGAGTCCCAATTCTATACTTTGGACCACGAGATGTGGAGTATGAAGATCTAGACTCAAGCCAAATAACTGTTCCTATTCCATTTAGATTTACAGTTTCATTTTATGGTACAACACAAACAGGATTAATGGAAGCAATGAATTTAACAAAGGCGTATATACAGCAGACATTCACAAATAAGAGTGACGATAGTATCTATCTATCCAATCCTTCTTCTAGTTTGCCCTTTTGAGTACAATTCTGAATAGCTCTTGACAGACAGATTTCATGTCCGGCCTCTCTGGTGCCTGCGAGATACAGCTCAGAGCAACCTGCAAGACATCAGTAAGAACTCCAGAGGCATTTCTTGAACCTTGTGACTTAACAATGGATGGATCAAAACATTCAGCCGCACGGTTTTGTCCCACGAGCATTACAACCCATTCAGTGAGTTCCACGACCCCTGGATCGCTGCAAACTATATCTCCCGAGACCTTTCCTGTCAGAAGCTCTAACAAAATGACCCCAAAGGCATACACATCGCTTTTCAGAGAAGGGTACGGTTTAGTCGAGCTGGCAAACTCTGGAGGGCAGTAGCCGAGAGCAGCTGCGTTCAAGACTTGCTCCGTTGTGGCTTCTGGTGTTATAAGTCGATGGAGACTGTAATCTGTTAGGAGTGCAGTGAGCTCAGGAGGTTTTAGGAGAACATTTGTTGATTTTAAATTTCCGTGTGGGATGGCTTCCTCGTTGTGCAGGTAACTAAGACAACTTGCTATGTCCAGAGTGATTTTAAGACGAATGTCCAGCAACAATGGTGGGAGGTTTAGCAATCCAGCCTCTACAGACAAGAGAACGAGTGAACTATCAAATTTTGAGTGAAAGTTAATACCAATCAGGTTTTTATTAGAAAGTGATACGAAAGACTTTACCTTGGAGATAGAAAGCTAAACAAGGTGCATCAATGTATCTTGATATGATGAGCTTCTCGTGTTCTTTCGGGCCCCAATAATAAGCCTGAAGAGAAACAAGATTTGGATGGTTGATGTTCCCAAGTTTCTTTATCTCCCTTGCAAATTCCTTCTTGCCTTTGGCAGTCCCTTCCCTTAACCATTTGACCGCTAATACAGAATCAGAATTGAGCACTGCTCTGTACAGCGTTCCATGGCAGCTCCTTCCGATGGCTTCAGCCGGAGCACGAGACAGTTCCTCTGCTGTAAGCATAAGAGAACTGTCGAAAATGTAGAGGTTCCCATCCAGTTTCACAGAGGTTTGGCGAGACCTAGGATTATCTAGTGGATTCTGGATTCTAGACAGCGATGGAGTTGAAGAAGATACTTGGGATGACAAGGTTTCACCTTTTCTTACTGATGAAGAAGTCTCAGAGTCACTGTATTGGGAGAGACGTGGAGAAGAAACCGGCAGCTTGGCCTTGGTAGTGGAAGTAGAGGTAACAGAAGACGAAAGTACACTCTCCTCTACATTATTCTTCTCTGCAATCACATGAGAAGGTGAAGGTTCAGCTTTTTGCAGACTACTCTTTTCTTCAGTTACATCCATTTTCTCCTCGTCGTCTTGCTTCTTTAGCATAAAATGAAACAACGCACACACAAGAGCAAGTAGAGCAGCACCCACGACCAAGCCTATGATCAGAGCTGCCTTTATGGAAGATTTCATATGATAGCCACGCTTCCCTGAGGTCATATCTGCTTTATCTTTTGGTGTTTCTGCAGAAATAGGGACAATCAGTAACGCATTCCCTGGACGAAACGCTGAATCTGGAAACCGTCTAAGATTCTTCGGTAGATTTCCAGAGAGATTATTGGCACAGACAGTGAATACCTTTAGGCTATCTGGGAGGCCATCAGGGATATTCCCTTCAAAGTTGTTATAAGAAAGGTCAAGAGAAACCAAATTGCGGAACCGAGTTAGTTCCTGTGAGAGAACTCCACCTAAAGAGTTATGTGACAGATCAATATTGGTCAAGCTCAGGTTTGCCGCAGTACTTGCATCTTGGAGAGGAAGTGAACCAGAAAGATTATTGTTTGACAGGTTGAGATCCGTTAACTTTTCAGACACGAACAGATTTCCCGGAATGAAGCCACTAAGCTGGTTATGACTAAGATCAATCCCTTTCAGTTCGGGATAAGTTCCTAAAATAAACGGTAATGCACCCTGCAATGAGTTGTTAGCAGCCTCAAGAGAAGTCAGCCTCAAGAACTGAGAAGTTTGGCCAGGTAATGTTCCAGTGAGTGAGTTTGAAGTCAACCGGATAGTTTCTACATAATCCCCCCAAGTCTGTATCCTTGACAAGTCTCCTGAGATATTATTGTTACTCAGATCAATAATGGCACAATGCCCTACTTTGAGTGGTAAAGACCCCGAAAGTCTATTTGAAGACAAATTGAGTATCTTTAGCGTTGAAGAGGTTATACTTCCAACAGGACCTGCGACAAGTATTAAAGAAGATTTGCAAAGAAAGACTTGAAAATGAAAACCAGAGTTTCATTATTCAGAGAGAGTTTTTATTTTACCTTCAAGTTGATTGTGGCTAAGATCTAGCTCAGTTAAGATGGTTGAACTCTCCTGCAGAAGGCCCTGTGGTAACGAAGCCGAGAACTGATTGTCTTGTAACCGGAGAATCTTGAGAGACACAACAAAACTGAAGAAAGGAACAGAACCAGACAAGTGATTACTGCTAGCATCAAACACCTCTAAACTATCGAAAAACGGGATTCCGTCATGAGCGAATAGCTGTCCCACAAGAGAGTTCCCACTCACGTTCAAGTAACGAATCGAAGAAACAAAGCTTGACTTTGCGAGACCCAAATCAAGCGAACCCGAGAAGTTGTTCCTGCTTATGTCTACATATTCCACGCCATTTAGCTGAGAGAACAAGCTCATCACTTCCCCTGAGAAACTATTTCCTTGCAAATCAAGGTACTTCAACTTCTCAATATTCTCAAAACCAGAAGGAATCACTCCTCCCAAGTAACTATTACCAGAGAGATTCACAAACTCCAAATTCCTCAAACTCTCGATTCCAGAAGGTAACGAGCCACGGAACATGTTGTTCGATACATCCAAATACTTAAGAGACTTGAAAGACCCAATCTTTGAGAGAGTTCCGGAGAACTGGTTACTCGAAATCGACAAGTTCTGAAGCTTTCTGAGACCAACAATGACAGGGAAACTGAAGTTTCCAAGCAGCCCTAAACCGTTCAAATCTATGGATGTAACATCTCCACTATCACAAGAAACTCCGTACCAATTTTGTGGACACATATCAGAGGATAAAGTCTTTGGTTCCCATGAAGTAAGAACTTTACCAGAAGGGTCTCTCTGTATGCCTTTCTTGAGCTCCAAAAGAGCCTCGAAGTCGGAGAAACCTGAAACGCTTATCACTAGGAGTAATATCATCGAACATAATGTCTGCATGACTTCCATCGTGTCAGAAAAACGAACCAAAACACATAAAACCCAATTTCCTCCAGCAAGAAAAAAAAGGAATTAAAGAGTCAGGTAAGCGACATTGTCAATTTCTTACTAAAGTAGACTTAAAGGTTCGAAATTTAAGTATAAGGTTCGAAATTTGGGCGAGAAAGAAACTCGAACCCACCATGGGAAGTTAAAGAGTAAAAGTGTAGCTTTGCAATGGAAGAAGAAGAACAGAAGAGGACGTTCGGGGAAGAAGAAGAAGGAATGTGGAATCTTTGCACTCCAATCAAAAAGCGCAATCAATGGCGGAGGTAGAAGAAGACAGAAAAGTAGGTGATGTTCTTTAATTTCTTGCAACTCGTCCTAATCAGTAGTAATATGTTGATTTTTCTTCTTTTTAAAGTTTACCTTTTTATCCCAAATTGCAAAAACATGAAATTACTAATGACTTTCTGAAACTACTGGTCCTTAGTGTAATTATGGTAAGGAAAAGGCATACTGAAACTAGAGAATTTAGAGTCCAAATAGTAACTGTGGTTTTGGTACAAAAAGCTATGTGGAATTGAAGTGCGGTACGATACAACTGCGATTCATGCGGTTTGCGGGATAAGTGTGGATTTGGACTCCGAATGGTAACAACGGATCGGACGGTGAAAAACCAGTGGTTTTAAAGCGGTGTGGTTTTTACAGTTATAAAAATATATAGATACATAATATATGTAGAAATTTTTGGTACTGTTAAATGCGGTGCGGTTCACGCGTTACCATTCGGAGCTTTGATAGAAAAAAGATAGTGTGGTTTTAAAAAAGGTAATGCGGTTTTAAGTGAAAAATAATGTAGAATAAACATACTAATATTATTAGAAATTTATTTTATTTGTTTAGGGATAATACAATAATTTTTTAATAATCTTAAATATTAAAATAATTTAAAATAAAAATAAACTATTATAAAAATATTGTAAGTAAATTGTTAAATAATAAATTTTGATTTATGTAGTAAAAATGAGAAAAAATATTATTAATACAAAAATAATATAAATTAGATAGATACTATTTAGAAGTTTCAAATACCCAGATTTTTCTTGAAGTAAAATTTCAAATGATAAATATAGAAATTATGCGGTTCTTTCTGATTATATTTGGTTATTTTGGTTATTTGGTTATATCGTTTTGAACATATTTTTTTTTTTAGATATTTAATAAATTTAAATATATAACTAATATTTATATGAATATAAATCATATTTCAAATATAGATATCTATTCGGTTCTCAGTTCGGTTTCAGATATATAAATATAAAAACATTTAGATTTTTATGATTATTTAGTTCGGTTTAATACTTCTGAATTTGATTTGGTTTAGCTTGGTTCTACTAATTCTGAATAATATATTCATGTTATTATATACATGTGTTTTTAATTCAATTATAAAAGTATGAAACAGTTTTAATAATTTAATACAATAATTGAGTGGTTTTTGATTAAAATTTGTAGTTTACATATAAAAAAAGCATATAAAATGAACAAAATTTGTTCAGTAAAAGACAAAAATTTATACATTAATCTTATTATTATATACCACATGTTTTTTTTAGAAGTATTTGTATTAATGCATATACAACTAATATTTTTTTCTTGGTCAAAGCTACCTCAACATATATAAATATTATTATTAGACCATAAAAACTATATACCTGTAGCGGTTCTTCTTCAACCGCACCTAATGGTGTGTGTTTTGAAATTGTAGGGTTGGAACGGTGTAAGCAAATCAAGCGGTGCAGATCAGGCGGTACGGGCGGATCAAACAGATCAATTGTGTATCAGGTGTATTAGGCGGATCAAGCAGTTCAAAATATATGTTGAATGGTGAAATAATAGAAACAGCGGTTTTTAGTAGATTAAAAAATTAAAAATTATTAAAATTTAATACATTAAAGAATTTAAAAATAGATTGAAATATATTGATAAAATAACTTTTATTTATTAAAAAGTAAATAAAATTATGTTTTGTTAACATTATACAAGAAATATTATACATGAAATAAATACAAAATAATACATGAAATTGACTGAAACTTCTAATATCCAGTATTTTTATCTTCCCATAGTTTATTTGCAATTTGCTCTCTGATGTTTGCCATTAGATCTCCATCTTCTACCTCTTCTGCTTCCATATCATCTTGATCAGTTGCACCGTCTGTGTTGCTATTCTCTGTTTGTCCCATTCTTTCGGTGAAATCTTCATCTGGAAAATTTGAAATTCTAATGAAATTATGTAGTCCCATTGTAGCCATTACCACTCTTTTTTGCACTTCAATATTATATCTAGGGAATTCACAAAGAATCCTCCATTTTCTTTTTCCAAACTCCAAATGTTCTCTCAATAATAGACCGCAAAGAAGCATGCCATCTATTAAAAAATTCATGTTTATTCCTTGGAGGATGATTAGTGTCAAATTGTGACATATGATACCTTACTATCCTGTTTCGTGAAGATCTGTATGGAGCAATAATCATTTTTTTTTTTTTGGATATCCAGAATCCACAACATAGTACTTGTCTCCCGGAGGCATTGGAAATTCAGGATCATTTTCTTGTGCCATTGCAAGAACTGATGTATCATGACATGATCCAGGTGCTCCATTCCAAACATATGTAAATAACATATTTAGATCACATATTGCCATGATGTTAAAAGACATTCTATCATGTCGATTTCAATACATTCCTTGCAACGCCGGTTTCACTTTAACGCATACATGAACTCCATCCATAGCTCCAACAAATCCAGTAAAATATCACCCATATCTGGCATCTAACTGCAGCCGTTCAGGAATCCTATGTAGTTCTTGTCTTGTTGGAGTTTTGATATAATCACAAGCAAGTAATTCGGTAGCTGTTAGAACTTCAAAAAACTCTCTCTTCACTGTTTCCTGATTACTTCCAAAGCGTAATCCAACATCTCTTTGAACTTCATTGTGCCCACATATCCGGAGAAATATAGCCACACTCTCTTCGATGCTTACATTCAGTGTTGGTTGTAATCCATAATTGGTTTGTAGAATACGACACAATGTTGTGAACGCATCAAGTGACATCCGTAGCAACTGTAGACAAGCAGTACTATCTTCTTGAATTCGACACCAAATGTTTCTCCATCCTAGACCGCAATCTGTTTGGACTGTTCCTCTTTGAAAATATTTTTCATAGTAATTCAATGATGGTTAAATTACCAACTCCTCAAATTTCTCATTTTCCAAATTTCACAACTCAACTCTCTCTTCATAACTTAGAGTGTGCACACTTAGTGATCTTAATTGACAGATACGAAAAGCCTGTAATTAAATAAACATGAAATAAAAGACATATTAGATCACTAATAAATATCATTAATTAAAAATACACTAAACATAAAAATAATAGAAAACAAATAGTGATTTCTAATTAAACAAAAACATAAGTTTTAACACTAATCTTCATCTTCTGAACCACTTTCGTGACTAATATTTAAATCCAGTTTGTCTTTGGTTCCCCAAACGTTGAATAATCTTCCGGTTCTATGTGATCGTGGTAGCTGTCGAGCATCTGCATCGTGTAAATCTTCTGTCCCACTGTCTGTCGTATTTTTTGTTGGACCTCCCACTGAAAATCCATGTTGCACAGTTCTAACAGATCCTCAGTTTTGAGCATTTGGTGATGAATCCCAATGTGAAGCATTGGATGATGAACCCCATTGCGGAGCATTTGCTTGAGAATCCCATGGCAAAGCATTTGATGAAGAGCCCCACTGTGGAGCATTTGATGAAGAACCCCATTGTTGAGTACTTTGTGATGAACTCCATTGTGTATTATTTGACGAAGAACCCCATTGCGGCAGATTTAATTGAGTACCCCATTGTGAAACATTCGGAGCTGTGTCCCAGTGCGGAGCATTTGGAGATGTGGTCTTTTCTGGAATGTTTGGGAGGTGTACCCCATTGCTGATAATTTGGAGGTGTTCCCCATTGCTGAACATTTGGAGGTGTACCACAATGCATAGGATTTGGAGGTGTACCCCAATTCGGAGGATTTAGAGGCGTACCCCAATTCGGAGGATTCAGAGACGTACCCCAATGCGGAGGATTCAGAGGTGTACCCCAATGCGGACGCTTTGGAGGTGTACCCTCCACTGCGGAGCATTTGAAGGTGTACCCCATTGTCGAGCATTTGGAGGGGTGCCCCACTGTGGAGCATTTGGAGATGCATTCCATGGCGGAGGATTTGGAGGTATACTCATTGCTGATAACTGTGACCCCATTGTCCATGTGAAGTTTGACCCCATAAATTGTTACCACCAGAGGATGGACTGCCTGAAAGAAAACCACCCGAACTTGGACTTTCAGAGTGGCGCGCTGTGCTTATCCACTTCTCACACTTTTCACCGTCGCGAGTACAACCACTAAAAGCTTCAAGGAATTTAAATTTCTCTTCAGTTGATATTTCAGCATGATCAATAGAATACTTACGCCAAAATCTGTCTCTTTGAAGTTCACGCATGCTATTGCACCAAAAGTCATTGAATTTTGGAATTCTCTTGGCTTCACATATTTCTTCAGCCTTACTGAATTCGACAAAATCTTCTGGGTCAAAAGCACTTGGATGTAGTTGTGCGAAAGTTTGGCGTTGAAACTATTTAAATCCAGTCATTCTATCTGTCAGAGTTGTCTCAAATGATTGTTTCCTACAAGCACCTGGAGAACCACTTGTGGTAGCAACTCGTGAGCTTCCTGCACCACTATGTGAACTATTTGTACGGCTTACACCCCCCGTTGTTGACTTCTAGAAGAAGGAATTTGGATCGCATCATGGGTAAATTCAGTAACAGGGCGTGATTCATCGTCAATGTTAACACGATATACCTCTTCAGTTTCTTGTGTTTCAGGAACTTGAGTTTGTTCCCTGTCACTCCCATATGTGTCTGAATTCACATGGTCTTCATCATTATGTACACCCACGTTCATCATCTCTACTCTTCTTTGGTTTACAAAATATTGAGGTTGCGAATGAACATCATATAATGATAAACAACGCTCCATCACTTCCCAAAATTCTGGCGGTTTGTGTTGAAGTGATTTAATTATTTTACACCCCTGGTAAAAAATTATAAATTTGTAAAATAATTAATTTTTTATACATCTACATTAGTTAAATAAATATTTTGTGATATGAGATTAAATATAAGTAATTACCGCTTCATGGTCTTTCCACCATTGTTCAGATGGAGATATAATGGATGTTGTCAGATCAACCGAAATGCCGGTTGACATTTTCATGAGAGCTTTCCACTTCTTATACTTCTTTTTGAAATTATCAAGTTTTTCTTTGAAAAAATTATACTTAACATTCATATTGAACTCTTCGTTAAATTTTTTAGTGATAAACTCTCTACCAAAAGGTTTCGGATCTTTAAGAGAATAATTATTCATGGCAAGTTTTTCGTCATACAATTCAATAAGTCTTCGTTTTCGTTGATAGGTCCATTTGAAATTAGCTTCATTCTACGATTATTAAAAATATTTATTATAATCAAAATTTGAAATAACTTTTATTTTTCAAAGTATTTAAAACAAAAAAGTTACCCGTGCTGCAGTTGATTATGAGTACTTAAGTTTCCTTCCTCAAAAGATTTTTTGTTTCCTCGACGATTTGATGCCATTTCTACAATAAAAAATTAAATTAAATATAACATTTTATTTTTATTATATAAATTAACTAATAATAACTTGTAGCATTATATAAACCAATACATTAACAAGTGTGTAGTTTAAAAAACATTTACATACAAATTTAATGCAAAATAAGTTTTAAATTTAACATTTAAAGCATCACCACTACATATCAAAACAGGTTATCAATTAAAACATTTAATAGCTAAAGTAATGAAAAGTTTTGTGAGATTAATTTTTATATTTTAAAATTTTCATTTATTATCTTATATATAATCTTTTATTTTGTTAACTCATTTAAAAAAATAAAAAATGCATTTACATTTATAAAACTATTTCAAATTATTACAGTAGTTATTCTTCAAATATAATTATATCTGAAAAATTATTCTTCAAATAATTATTTTACATAACTCTAGTCATATGTACAATAGAAATATTTTTCTAAGTTTATATGATAGGTTTTAATAGAAATCGGGAAATAATACATTTTTCTTAATATCAAAATTATTGATGGTATAGTTATCAATAACATAGGTTAACAAGTATAAAATAATAAATGTTCTTAATCATTTGAATGCTAATTATATTCCTAATAATAAATCTATGCTCTTAAACTAATTTTATTTCATCCTCCTATTTACTATTTACTTTGAATCAGTATAAATTACAAAACATTTATTTTTCATCCTCCTATTTACTATTTAGTTTAGTATCAATTCAGTAAACTGATATAATTTATACTAATTTGTATCACTTTTAACAAAATTGATATTATTATATCACTTTAATAAATGATGTATTTTTTTATTTTAGTTAACATCTCTTATTAAAGTGATATCAAATTGACATCAATAAAAATTGATGCTAATAGAATAGATATTAATCAAATAAAATTAATTATGTGAAATAACTTCAGTTGTGAAAACTAATTTATGTAACTATTTTTTATGAACATCAATTAAATAAAAATGATGTTATTTTCATCTTAGTTTGCATAATTTAGAGGCATTTGATAGTAAATAAGACTAATTTGTATTAATAAAATAATTGATACTTAGTTGGGTAAAACCTGTCAAATATATAATAATTAGTTAAGTTTATAACTAAATTGTAAAACTGAATCTCATCAATTATGGTATAAAATCAAGCAATTAATGCACTAACTCAACACAACCAACATGGATAAATGGATGTGAGGAAGTGGAGACAATTTGTGTATATATATGGAAATCATATATTCTTGTTATGTTGAATAATTAGTTAGAAACTTATAGAATAGTGATATTTGGGAATATTCTTAGGTATCCAACAAGAATATTTATAATTATTTTAATAAACAAATATAAATAAATCTTCATAAATCTATATTTATTTAGTTAGATAAATTATTTTTAATTTATTAAAAATCTAATTTATCAAATTAATATTTATTAAAATAATGGTATATAAATTAAATATTTATTACAATATATTATTCTAACTAAACCAAATATTAATATCGTTTTTACTAACTGATATAAATATTTAACATCATTTTTTTGTAATTGATACATATATATTTACACCAATTATCATAACTGATGTAAATATTTTGTATATTCACATCAGTTATTAATAAAATGACGTAAATTATTGGGAAAGTTGGTTTAATATTCTCAAAATATTTTGTAATTTGAAAATTAACACATGTTTTCAAAACTTTGTATACTAACTTTTGTATTAAATAAAATAATTCTTAGTACCATAATCAGCTTTTGAGAATTTATAATTAAAATGATATATAATTTTTTAAAAATCAATTGAAATATATATATATTAAATAAAATATTTCAATAGTATATTATATCTTAGATATAATTTTTGCTA
>OVBB01001111.1:0-15818 GCA_900406415.1 Isatis lusitanica
AAAAAAAAAAAAAAAAAAATATATATATATATATATATATATATATATATACATATAATTGACACAACCCAAGCGTAGCGTGGGCAAAATAGACATATTTATTTTACTTAAAACTTTTTTTTAAATTTAGATAACAACAAACATTTTACCAGTTTCGAAAACTTACGAACGGGTAATGGAATTGTGTATGTAACTTTTTGAGATGCATATTATGCTCTTTATCTTTAAACTATATTTTACTTTTGCAAGTGCATACCAATTGTAATAAAAAGTTTTATATATGTATTAACAATTGTTTTAATTTACATCTCTTTATCCAATTATAATATAAAAAAATTAAATTTTAAATAGCCGATATACATGTATAGTATAATTATATTATTTACTTTATCTACTAACAAATTTAAAATTTGAAAACTTTCTCCAATTATATTTACAATATTTTGGTTTGAATAGCCGATGCCCGTGCATGGCACGGGGTATAATACTAGTCATTTAATATTTTTGAATCATGAGCTGAACCTTCCCATCTAAGTACATATATGAACTCAAGATCAAAATTACATGCAGCCAACACATTCAGTGATATATCACCTTTTCTGTTGCGGAAAGCTGCTGCTTCATTTTTTTTTACAATTGCAAAGATATGTGTACCATCAATTGCTCCAACACAATCCTAAACATATAATAAAAATTATGCATTAGTATAAAAATATTAAACATAGACCAAATATAACAAATTAAATATGGTATACCTTAAAATAAAAATAAAATCTTGTACTTTCTCTAATCTTTTGAGGAGTCGAAGATTCAGCCATAGCCATGAAACTTGGTGAAATTTGGTTTAAGGCTCGCAAAACTTTGTGAAAATTCTCACTTATCGTAAACTTGGATCTCTTAAAAGTGTCTCTTGTATAACTATACCTCGAATTTTGACCAATTATTAGGAGAAAGGATGCAACCATTTCTTCAAGACTAATATATCTTGTATCACTTAAACTTGTCTTCTCCCGCATGAGATTACATGACTTCAAAAATATATTTGGATACATCCGGTATAACTCTCGAAAATGAAAAGGATCTTCCTTAAGCACATCTTCGATATAGTTTTGACCAGCTCTTGTGACTGAATGTCGAATGGGACATTCAATTTCTAACTGAAATTCTCGTTGTAGTCGTTTCCTCAAATACAGCATCTGACAGAAAATTAAGAGAACCAATAAAGCAATATGGGTATCCAACTCATCATCTTCATGCGACATATGCGTTTCTCTTTCTTCTAAGATTTCTTGATCTCCAAGAACCGTTGGATCCATATTTGATAATGTCTGCTTGTAAAAGAAAAAAGCTTAACCCATCTAAAACAAACACTAACGCATAAGAGTTATGTTCGACAAAACTCCTTTTGTCCATATATATTACTATATAAACAGAAAATACTGAAACAGAATGCCTAAAACTAGAAAAAGATAGATATTTTCACCATGACTAACATATAAATCTCCAATAAGTAAAAACAAAATAAATAAAACTTTCATTGAATACTTTATTTGAGATGATGAGTAGCAATTACCAACTATGCAGAGAAGAAGAATAACCGAGATTAGACAAATTTTAATGATGGTGTTCCTTCTCTTTGTTTTTAAATAAACAACACAATCGCTCTTTATGTAAATTATACATTTTTTACTAAATGGAAAAGTATACAGATAGATATCTCAAATTTCTTTATTTATGTAAATTATATATTTTTCAGAAGAAAGGAAAAAGTATGTAAAAAAAAGAAAATGTATATGAACAAAATAAGAAGAAATTGACACCCAAAATACGTAGGTTTATGTTAATGGATTTATTACATAATGCAAGCTACCGTTTTTAGGTTGTGTTACTGACTTCTAAAATCATCACTTTTTTATAAAATATTTCTACTTTAATTTTTTTTGCTAATTTCCCATATTTTAGGATCTACGAACTAATCTTCCATTTTTTATTATGATTATATATGTAATATGCATAAACACACAAAACCCTAATCATTATATACACACACCAAAAAAAAAACACAAAACCCTAAAACCATCAATGGAAGAATCACATCAAGACCCACATGAACCACCACAAGAACGATCAAAAGGTTCATATCATCCATGGAGTCCCGAAGAAACCAGAACTTTAACAAATTTACTTTTAGATGGTGTTGCTGCTGGTTTACGTGATAATAGTGGCGTATTCAGCAAATTCACAGTGGAGAGAAGAATACTACCAAGTATCAATAAAATCCATGGCCGCAACAAAACGTATCAACACTACACACACAGAATGAAGATTTTGAAGGGAAAATATCTAAATGGTGTTGAACTTCTTCGCTACAGTTGTGGGTTTGGATAGGATTCAACCACAAAACGGTTTACAGCTCCAGACGATGTGTGGACTGAATACATAAAGGTAAAATTTATTTCACAAGAATATCATCATAAACTTTTCACTATGTTAATTTTTATTATGTATTTTAGGCATATCCGAGTTACAAAAAGTTTCGTTATGAAACTTTTGAAGAATTTGATGATCTCAAAGTGATATTTGAAAAGAATGTAGCGGGGGGGGGGGGAAAAGTGCGATTGGATTAGGCGATACTACTAATGCTCGAACAACTGGAATTAAAGATTCAGAGAAAGAACAAGCATATTATGGTGAAGACTTTCCTATTAATGTCAATGAAGATTATGAGACACAATCATCTCTTTTTTGCAGCTCTTCAAAAGAGACTTTGGAAAAACTCCATTTAAGAAAGAGAAAGAGAACTAATCCTCTCAACAGTGTTGATGATCCAATCAATCAAAAAGAAATTGCAGCAGAAGCTTCTAATGAGATGAACGCTCTGACAAAATCACTCATAAACTCTTTAATCTGATAGAAGGAAGAGAAGCGAGACAAAAACAAGAGGCTGAACAAAGAGAAGTAGAGAAGAAAAAGAATAACTTATGGGAAGCGATATCAAAGAACTTTCTGGTTTGGAGGAACATGTTCGTTATGAAGCAGTTAAATTGATACATGGATTAGGGATGAAAGATGTATTCATTAGCATGTCCATTGATGAGCGTTATGGTTGGATTAAGCATAATGTCATGGTAGTTTGAATTTTTATGTTGGATTTTTAATTATTATTTTTAACTATCTATTGTTCCATTTTATTGGGTTTTATAAGTTGTTGCATTTTATTATAATATGTAGAAATGGGTCATTCTGACCCATTTTCGAACATTAATGTCAAGGAAGACCCATCCAAAAGAAAAATGTTGGAAATGACCCACTATCTTCAAAATATCAGCGCAATCCTTACTAATTTGCTTGAGTTCACTATTTCCTAAGGGGTTGGGTTTAGTATTCTCTAAAGGGTAAAACGTAATTTCACACTAAAAGGGGTCAATTCTACAATTTTCCTTTTCGGTGGGTCTACCTTTACATTAATGTCTCAAAAAATGTCATTTCAAAAAATCTTATAATATAATGAAATTGGCTTTATCTATTGCAGGAGAGAAAAATATTTTTAAGAAGACACAAAGGCTTCAGTGGAAACGTAATAGTGGGTTGCAAAATGGTCCAAGACCATTGAGATAGACGAGAAAAGATAAGTGGTTAGGCTTTTTTAAAAAATCTAACCAAAATATTGAGGTTGGACTCAATATTTGTTCCTTTGTATTTTGATCTTAAAAGTACTTATAAATCCACCAAAGTCTAATTTTAAATCAAATCCTTGAACAAATCTTTACTGTTGAATAACACTGAATTTTAAAATCTATTTTAAAATCATAGAACTAATAACACTGAATTTGAATTTAGATTTTAAAATCATAAAACCAATAACACTGGATTTGAATTTGGATTTTAAAATTATAAAACCCATAACACTGGATTTGGCTTGGATTTATAACTTCATTAAAATACCAAACCAATAACACCCTCTGAGTTTTGAACAGATAGTTTACGTAAATATATATAAAAAATTGTATAATGAAGATTAAAGATAAAATAAATAAAATGAAAGTTTTAAGATTGTTTTATTTACCATTATATTTTTTGATCCTCATAATCCAAGAAAAATTATCGGACCAGTATTGTTTTTCTTCATACAAGAGTGCACATCCTCCGCATGTTTTCCCCATAAAGTGCATCCGATGATTGTTTCACCGAAATAAAATTCACTGAATTTAAATGCTGAATAGATTTACATAAACTCGACAGAAGCCAAAACACTGAAATAAAAATTCACTGAATATATAACTAACCTGAGATATTTTAGTTGAATTTCCAACAGCTTTGAAAGTTTCCCAGAAAGGTTTTTCTCTATAATATCACTCATGCCTACAATTTCACCAAGGATGTCTGTAGAAATAACATAGGAAGTTAGGCGTAGATTAGTTAAATAATGGTTGAAATTTTTGTATGAAATATGCATACTATCAATTGACATGTAAAAGTTAAGGGAAGGAACATACCAATGAAGACATCATCAACGGCTTGCGCTTCAATATCTGGAAAGGGCCTAAAATTGAAGTGGGAGAGATTTGAAATTTTCTCACAAACCTTCATACATGTCGTAAATAGAAAATTTATCTTGTAAGGGTGTGATGTTCCTCTGTAATCACCATTGTTAGCCAATAGTTCAAAATTCATGATATCTCTACATTCTCTTTCTTTCAATCTGGTTTTGAATTTTTGTGTCAATTTCTGTTTTACAGAAGCTTGGATCCTATCTCCCTATCATATTAAAAATTTATGCAATTTTTTAATATAATCTATTTGAAATATAAATTTTAGAAACGAGAACTTGAAATGTAAGTATGTACTTTTTCATCCACAAAGATAATTTCTCAGTATTACTCCAGGTCTGTCTTTGGGATAGTAATCCTAATCTGAGCTATGATTTTCCATCCTGTTTGTGAAGAATTAAGTTGAGAAATGAGAGTATACTCCAACATCTTCAAACAGTTATCATTCATTTTTTATAGACAAACAACAAACCTTCTGAATAGATAATTGCGATTTCGTAACCTCAAAAATGATGAGGGAATCCAACAATTAGCAAATGAGAAAAAAACAATTACCCATATTAAATGAAATGCGAAAGCTTAACAAACTGAGATTAGAGGATGCCCAATTTTAGAAGAGTGCAGCTTAATCAGTGCTTGGTGGATGCTTGCGACAGAAAATGATTAGGAGAAATAGAAGAAGAAGGAGAAATAGCACGGGTTAAAACGATTAGAAGTGTTTATTACAAATTATATAGGAGAAGAAGGAGTTGAACTTATCCAGAACCATGATTTCATGAATGTGGTGGTTGAAATCGCAAAATTAGGGATTTCATGTGCAGGTGTCGGTCACGTCTTAGAACCGTATAGTTGCTATGAGAATGAAGATAAAAAATAAATAAGGTAGTTTTTTTATCTCGACAAAACAGGTTTTTATAAAAAAAAAGAAATTTTAAAATAAAAAGTAAAGCACAAGCCATGTGGCAGAATCTGATTCGCCATGTGTCATAATCTGATTCGCCATATAGCATAATCTGATTCAAACCAAGAGACTTGCAAAATTTTAATGAATAATTTCCATATCTGAAATTATGTGGCTCTTCAATAGACATAATTACCCGATCGTGAATATACTTTTCTTCCCACAATCTCAGTATCTGGATCTGATAGAAGATAACAAAATTTAAATTTGAACTAAAATTTTGTGTCACTTCTTCTCAATTGTCTTCGTTCTTTAAGACTTCATCATTATTGTCTCATAAACGAAACTAGAACCAGAGAGAAGAAAAAAATAAAATATGTCGGCAAATATTTAGGTTTCAGATTTGTTTCAGACAAGTATTAGAAGAAAAAAGGCTGTCGACAAACACAATATGTCGGTCCACAATATTGGTACATAACAGCCCACAAATATTAAATATATGTAATTAATTAGCCCACAATTAAATTAGCTCGCGCTCGAGCACTGGTCCTGCTCTAGTAAGATAATATAAGAAAAAGAAAATAAATGGTAGAAGAAACCGCCATGGATGTTGTTCATCTTCATAGCCTGGGAAGAGGTGTATGATTCCGTTTCTAACGAAGATTCAAGAGATTGGCCTGGCCTTATAAGCTGAAACAAACTTCGAGTTTGATGTGTATAGAGGATAAGGGAGAATGAGTTTGAACTGTCACATAGATGGACTCGTTTGGTATTGCAACGAAATCGACGGTGGCACTTGTGGGATTAAAGGTCTATGGTTGGACTAAATTTATAGGGGAAAGTTTTGAAACGGTGAGAGGAAAGAAAGTTAATGAGAATTGAAGACGGGGAACGATGTTAAAGAGTTTGACCGATAATCAATGAGTTCAGCGAATCCATTAGGGAAAGGGAGGGGTTGATCAACGGAAAGCTTATGCTAGAATGTAAAGAGAGAATATTTTCTTGGGCCCCTTAAGGAGATAATAGTTTGAATTTGTGTAGGGATATTTTGTTGGGCTGTCAAAAGAGAGTAAATTAATAACTTGAATATATTTGAATTTTGGATCTCGAATAGATTGGTTTTCTTTTGTGACACATGTCATTCTGTGCTGACTTGGCGCATTCTCAAGAGAGAAATGCTCCCATTTATAACACTAGTACAGCTGCTAATCCTGGTGGTGTTCCGTTAGTTATATGTTTATTTTCTTCGTAATATATTTTAGAATTAAATTACGCAATTCAGAATATTTTAATATTTGTTTGCTTTTTGATGTATATTTTAAGAATTAACATATCATTATTATAATATATGTAATCTAACTAAATATCCCATTGAACATACTATTTTTGAATAGCCAATCGTAATATTAAATAAAAATTTTAAAAGAATCTGTTTATATTATTGTTATAATATATGGAATCTACCTAAATACCTCATTGCACGTGCGGAGACTATTTGTTTTCGATGTACAAAATAAAAACAAAATATGGTTAAACACATATAAACTATAAAGATATATCGAAAACATGTTATTTTTTACTTTAAATATTGGGTTCTTTTAATTCATTTATTTTGGTTTGTTTTTATTTTCTGTGACATGTGAAATATGTTGGTTTTGTTTGTTTTTTTCATTTTACAAACTAAAAGTAAAAATGAAATATTATTTATGTTTGGCTTATTTGAATTTTGATTTGTCATTATATGTTTACAAAAAATCTAGATACAGACGCATAATTATTACCTCTTTAATTTACGGGGCCTGTTCTTTTTTGTTGTATCTTCGTTATTTACTCAAGTTTCTGCAGAAGAAATGCAATAATCATATTAACGGTCTAATTTATTGTTCAATTGCTTTTTTTTTTTGTGAAACGTTTGCTCCTCTCTCTCTTTCTATATTTTTAAAGTAATTACTTTTCTAAAACGTATTCTTCTACGCAGCTGATTGTTGTCATTCATAATTCTATTAAACACTGTACCTTTACATTTATTTTCATTTTCTTCTCGTAATTTTCCTAATTATGATACATTCCCCCGCCGGGTCATATACAATTTTTTTTTGTTTCTAGTTTATATGTGTTGAAAGATGATTGTTTTTTTTTTAATTTTAAGCTTTGTTTTCTTTTATTAAATATAGTATTGTTTTTAATTATTTCTGTGAAATTTGGGAAAAGTTGTTTTTGCTTTTTTACATTTTACTATAAAAAGTAAGAAGGGATTCATTTTCTTATTTGTTTTCTATTTCTTTCTTTAATTTTTTTTTTCTGAAAATGAAAATACAAACGCATGTTTAACTTCAAAGTCGATGGGCCAGTCTTCGTGCTCTTAATTTTATCTCGTTTGTGTGAAATCATCTTTATCCTGGCAATGTGTGTTTGTAGTACAGACTTAAAGACACGGTTCTTGGGTTTCCATCCAAGCAAAAGAGCTAACATGCATCGTGGAAACGTAAACTATGGTTGTATATGAATGTTCTCTCAAATTGTATTTGCATTCATCATCCCGATTCTACCACTTTTTTTATATTGCTTTTTCTATGTTAGGAAATAACGACATTAAGAACTGAGTTTATGTTCTATAAAATTCTATTTTCTTTACCATGATGTGTATTAGCGTTTTAGTGTAACCTTTTTTAATGATATCGTAAAAAAAATTCGAAAGTATCTTCAATTATATATGACTTGGGCCAACACCGTTGGTAGGTTGTAAAGGTTTTCCCACAGAGAGCAGAACTAGCTCCGCTCGTTTTCCTTTTATTCTAGCATAATGTTCTTGGTGAAATAAATTGGCAAATGCTTTGTTGACGTAGAACTTTTCTCAGATGAGAACAGGACCCTGTGATTAAGATCATCTTGGTCTAATTCCTGTGAAGAGAAAGTAACAACTTCATTATTAAGAGACGACAAAACCAAGTTTCATATCGAATTTCAAATGACCAGAAACCATAATTCTTACAGCATCGATGCTGTTCCCAGTAGCCTTTGCAGGTTTTCTAACGGATTCAAAAATTGGCTACGTAGAAGAACTTGACAAGAGTTCCTTAACTTTCGCTAGCAGTGGGTCCACCAAGATTACTTTAGAATTGTCTGGAAATTGGTCTGGCAACCAGAAAAACATGTATTGAAGGTGCGATCATAGACGTTTTCGTACTAACTACATATCCTTGTGTCGAAGTTTGTACCTTTAAAAAGATACACCGAAGGCAAAAGCTTTTTCTCGTCACAACTTATTCCTGGTAAAAAGGAAACGCACAGAGACAGCATAAGCTATAGAGTAAAGTTTGTTTCAACGTCGTATCTGCGCCTAGGACTACTTACCCAAATGATATATCTTGTGGCATTCAAAAGTGAGGGTGCGTGTTCCACAAGAGGGGGACCAGCTCGTAAAATCGGAACAACCTACACAAAAACAGAAACCCATAAAAAAGATGTCTCATAGTCTCTATATGATGAATGAATTCAAAGGAAGTAGCACGTATTGGAGACTTAAGTTATCATCAAAAGTTGGCTTTATAATCAGTTACAGAAGGAAGAAGCAAAGAAACAGTAAGCAAACAGAGGTAGGGAACAAATGAATATAATAAAAGAAGACATATTCAAAAAACGTGTACGCACCAGCCAATATCGTTACGGACGTAGAAATAAACCCATACGCACCATAATTGACATGGCACCTCTTTCTGCTCACACGTTTATCTGATTTATCCCTGTGAAATAAAAGGATTAGTAAGTAAGCAAACAAATTCGAAAGACCAGGAAAAAGTAATGGAACAGTGGACTGAAATGTTAGCTGAATCCTTCCCCCATTGATACTCCTCATTGGAACTTTATTTCTTCTTTAGAATTGTCGAGCCATTCGTCTGGCTACCTGAAAAACATGTATTGAAGGTGTAATAACCTATAGACTGAAGTTTTTTTTAACATTGTAGCTGCAGTCACAGAAAAATACAATAAGACTACTTACCTAAATGATATATCTTCTCGCAGGCAAAAGTGAGGGTGTGTGTTCCACAATAGCGAGAGGAGCTCTTAAATTGGGAACAACCTACACAAAAACAGAAACCAAGAATAAGCGATGACGAAATACACCTCAGAAGTGAGCAATCTTTAACAGATAACACTGTGATGGTAGTAGCAGGTGTTAAATATCAATGGAAAAAAATAATGTTACCAAGAAAACAATTTTTCAGAAATTGTTTTTTGTTACCAACATAGAGGGTCAGATTAAAACAATTTTAAGTATCTTGGGTACGGTGAAGCATTACCTTCTTCCACGACACATATGCGTAGCCTACCACCCCAATGATAATGATGACAGCATACTTTGTAAGTGCGAAGGGAAGGAAATTTTCATCCAAGTTTCGTTTAACAGTGAACACAGAATCATGTTACTGTAATGATATGAGTTGACAATCGTAGGAAGAACAATCCACCGATCTTAACATTATTCCAGCTTGTTTGATGCAAAAAAGGACAAAAAAGGACAAAAACTGACATAGGATTTTAAAAAATACATTATACTTGTTTACGACGAAGTAGAAAAGAGTTTGATCAAGCATGAGAACTTACGATAGGTCGCTTTCACAATCTTTACAAAATAAGAAGAAGGAAAAAGAGGTGGACTTGAGATCTCTCTACCTTATCCTTTTTGATGAGTTTACTGCTTTCATCAATGCCCGTGCTTGTAAAAATATCCTGAAGAAGAGGCTCTGTGACATGTGTATGGATGTTTCCAACATACCTGCAAAAGTAAAGATATAGGAGTTAGACCAATAACTCATAACTGCACCTTCAAAATATATTTAAAGAAAAAACAAAGTGAAGCTCAAACTCCATCACTCACAGGCTACGACAAGTACTCGGATCAAAAGCAGGAAAACTTTCTCTGTATCTAAAATCTAATGCTAATAACAGTTACACAACACAATGTGTAGCGATGACCCCAACAGTAAAATTTCTCAAATAATAAGAAATTAAAGACTCCATAGGACCTGATCCTTCTGTCACTAAGCATATTGATAGGCCTGTTTGAAGTCAGCAACTGCAATTCATGCCGAAGACTGTTAACCTACACGAAAATCAGAAATTATAAAAAAAGAATAGAAATCGAATTCCTGAGCAAGTCATTTAATCAGGTAGCTCTACCCTCGCCATTTTAAAGTTTCTTGTCAAACTAAGCTGAGGTAAGAGTGGAGAATCATAATTATCATTGTGAAGGTTGTTAGTTTCCTGTTCATTCAGCAACGTAAATACAATCTGCAGAGAGAAACCCAAAAATTGATGAAACATCATCATACACAGAAACATATGGAGTCGTCATGCAGCTGTTTGCAGAACATAGATATTTCAGTCTGTGACAGAGGCTCTATGGAAGGATGCACGAAATGCATCTGAATTGCACGCACCCGGTTTCTCAGAGAAGAATGAATGAATCGTTTTCGTTGTCACGAAGAAAAAGATAGTAGAATCGTGGCGGTTAGTGTCGTCTGAGGAGGCGGAAGAATCAGAGCTATGGTGAGTAACTGAGTATATTATATGGGGCTTTTTCGGGAGAGGCCCAAAAGATATTTGAAATCTATTGTAACCCGTAAGCCCAGCGGTTGAGAAGACGGTAACGACGACTTTTGTCAGAAGAAGAAGTTGCAACTTGAAAAAAAGGATACGCGGCAGGTAGAGAATGAGGCAACGTGGTGCAGCCTGAGGAAAGAGAGAAAATGGCACTAATGCCACAATCTGAGAAAAAAAAAAGTACTAATGCCACCTTGTATTATTTTTTTTTCATTTCGATTTTTAGTTTTAAGTAAAACAGATGGAAAAGTAAAAAAAAAAAAGTTGTGTATATTTACCGATCCAACCACGTGATCCGGTTTACCCACCTGCCCTAATTCGATTTTGAACCTTTAATCCGAGTAGAATGGACCTGTCCCTAATTCTCCTAATCCTCTTCTAACTCTGATTCTAAACAGCAGGTGACATAACGATTCCCGACATAACTCCGACGACACGCCGGCGAAGACACGACTTCAGTGAAGAGACGGAGAGAAAATGGCTAAGACGACTCTCAGTAAGTTGAGCTTCCGTTTCTACACCTCAATTGACATAGCATTTTCTCGAATTTGTTTTGTTTGGTCGAATTAGTCGAATTGGGTCTTTGTTGATTGTAAATTGTGTGTAGAATTTGTTTTGTTTGGTCGAATTAGTCGAATTAGGTCTTTGTTGACTGTAAATTGTGTGTAGAAATTGGTGTTTTGTGGGTAAAAAAATGGATGTGTGCGTGATCAATTGTATTCACATTGGATTTTGTATGGGTTTTTGTTTGCAGATTCAGAAATGCCTAAGAAGAAGAAAGATGTTAATAATATAGCAGAAGCAGAGAAAGGGATAGAAGAAGATGGAAAAGTAGCCGATAATCAAGAAAGAGTGAAGAGTAGGAGGAAGAAGAAAAAGAACGATTTGGCTAATAATAGGAGTAGTGAAGAAGCAAATNGGAGTAGTGATGAAGCAAATGTGGATACAACAGGAGCAGAAGAAAAAGATGAAGAAGAAGAAGAGGAAGGCGAAGATGAAACTGAAGAAGCTGAAGAAAAGTCTGATGATGCTGACGTTGAGGAAGCTGAAGTTGACGTTGAAGAAACTGAAGAAGCTGAAGATCGCGACTCATATATAGGTTCTTGTGGAGAAGGCATTCAGATGGAGATGGACCAGGTAAACAGTCTTAGAACTTATGGTTTTGGTACAAGTGGTACAACTGAGAACAACTTTATTCATATAATTTGTGGTTAATGTGTACTTTCTTTGCTTTTTGCAGGATTCCTCTAATGATGAAGAAGGTCCCGCGCAATGCAGCCGCAGAGTATGCATTTTCAAACTACTGATTACACCACATCGGTGAGGATATCATCAAGGTGTAAAGTGTCAGAGGCGGTGGAGTTTCTAAAGCAATTTCTGAAGGCGTTGAAATGGCTAAAAAAGAATGAGCAGTTTAAGCACATTTTCCACTTCCCGGAGGAGCCAAATCACCAAGTCCAAGCCCTGTGGATGCTTATTCTACGCAGTTGTGCAACCGAGATGGAAAGACAGTGTTGGTTTTTTGTGAATGGAAAACTGATAACGTATTCCCTTAGAGAGCATGCCATTTTAACCGGATTGAATTGCAAGAACTATCCGCCGAACTGGGATACGTTTGGATCTCTTGCTTTTTCGAAAAGGGTGTTAGTGAAAACTAAGGGAATAAAGGTTTCAAAACTAGAAGAGCTGCTACTGAGCATGGAGAATCCCACTGGGGACAGGATGAAACTGGTTGTCCTTTATTTTCTGGCCAAGGCATTGAAACCAAAGAATAAGCACGATCCAGGTGTGGACCAATTCTTGATGCGAATTGTTGATGATCTGAGTATTTGTGAGAAGTTTCCATGGGATCGCTACTCTTACAACGATTGCGTTGATATTATCAAAGGGGTGGTGGATAGCATGAAGAGAGGTCTGAAAAAGGGTGCACAACCGGGATTTAACGGATTCATTATCCCTCCCGAGGTAAACCATTTTGATACAAGTGTTGAGTATTTGATTATTATTTTTAGTTTTTGAATGTGGCTTTGACTTATTGCAGATTCTGGCTTTCGAGTGCATTCCAAAGCTTGGAAGGAAATTTCCTGTAGATATAAAAGCGGATCGACGGTGTCCTAGGATGTGCAAACAAAAGTTTGTTAAGGGAGACATCAAAGGGTTTACGTTGGAGGAATTATACAATGAACTTGGAGATGAAACAGCTAGTGAAAATAATGTAATTTGTAAAGTATTGTTATTTTCGTTTATATTGACTTTGAAGTTAATAGAAGCTTCTGTGACAAATATAGGAAATTATAAGCATATTGCAGCCTACTAAGGAGGAGGTACCCATGTTGAGAAAAAATGTTGAGGATGATGTCAATGATGGCCTAGGTTTCATTGATCCTGTCGTGGAAAGCTGGAGAGAGTGTTTGGTGGTCCAGAAGAAGGACATTTTTTTGGAAAGATTGGCACAGGAAAAACGTGGATGCTCGAGCTGGGACTGCTTCAAAGTCGGACATGAGCGAGGCTGTGGTTGTGGTTGAGAAGGAGAAAATTGATTCTTTAGAGGAAGTACTCTTGAAGGCAATGGATAAAGGGTTTGCAATGCTCAAGGTGGCGGTTGATGAACTTGATAAGAAAGTGGTTGCTAAGCTTAGTGTTTTGGAGAATAGAGTGCAGAATCTCCACAACTTTGTAGAAGGGTGGGGACCGAATGTGATGACTTCTGGGTTGGATGTGAATAATCTCCATGTGGATGATGATGCTGGTGATGTGGCAGACAAAGTGAATGAAGGACAAAATGTGGTTGCTCATGCTGGTGGTGTGACAGACAAGATGAATGAAGGAGAAAATATGGATGGTGGTGATAAGCTAGAGACTGAGAATGTTGAAGAGGAAGAAGATCTGCAAGAAAAGGGAGAAGATATGGAGAAAGAGCTGGACCAAGAGGGAGAAGATGCGGAAGAAGAGCTGGGCCAAGAGGGAGAAGATGTGGAAGAAGAACTGGACCAAGAGGGAGAAGATGCGGAAGAAGAGCTGGACCAAGAGGGAGAAGACTATGATGAAGAGGCAACCGATGATGATGAGCGGACAGAAAAGCAGGATCGGCAGCTGTACAAAGCGTTCATAACTTCGTACATCAAGGATGGGAAAGAGTTGAAGAGGAAAGGCAGAGAAGAGGACGAGTTATTTTTGCCACCTGGTTCTAAGCGGCAGTCAAAACCACCGAATAAGTTTACACCCGGGGATGGCAAGGCGCGAAAGTTAGCATGAAACAATTTGGATTTATGTTTACTTTGGATGTTGGATTTAGGATTTGGATTTATGTTTATGTTGGAATGATGTTAGTCTTTAAGTAAGGAGTGAAGCAGGTTAATGTGTTATTTGGTTGAAAACTCTATTTCGTTGAGGTATTACAGGTTTTTGTCCAATTGGCACAATTTCTGGAAGAGTCGTTGATATATTGCACGTTTTTGTCCAATTGGCACAATTGCTGGAAGAGTCGGACCTATATTACAGGTTTTTGTCTAATTGGCACAACTGCTCGAAGAGTCGGACCTATAACTGTTACAAGGTTTTTGTCCAATTGGTACAACTGATCTTAAACATAAAAGAACAACTGCGAATTAAGAAACATAACGTCTTACATATTTAGAATGGAAACATACCAGCAAAGAGTCGGACCGAAATAAAGTTTTAAGATTTGATTACAACATAATTAGAATGGAAAGACAAATCATTTGGGGTTACCATTTGGACCACATGAGGAGTAAACCAAGAAACACAATGACTGAAGCAAGAAGTACATTCAGACTTTTCTTCTTTAACTCTCCGATTTCAGCATCCATCTTCACCATCTTCTCCTTCATCTGACTGATTTCATGATGTGCCTTTCTAATGTCATCATCAACTTCCTTTTCTCCTATTGATAGAAAATGCATCTTGAACGAAATGTCTGCAAGATTATTGCGAATGGTACAGACTTCCTCATTCACATCCTTCAATTCTTCAGTATGCTTTTCCAATTCCTCCATCATAGCCTCATCAACCTACTTCCGTAGATGTGCATTTCCATCATCATGGTTTTGGCAGCTGAAGAACTTTCTTCCCGGGTGCAAAGGGCCGAAACAAGTGATAGCTTCCGCTTCAGCTCCACACGGACATGTTTTTGGAATGCCTTTACTTTGCAACTTAATTTGAGCATCAATCTCAGCTTTCGCTTACTCATATTTCCTTCTCCTTGTACTACTTGAATCGGATAATGATGATGGCTTGATGTAACTGTAAGGCATCTACATTTACAAATTCAATTTGTCAAACCAAATCAAATTCCTTCACAAAAGTTCCCAAATCTAGAACGCTAGATTATTAGAAGTCCAAACAGTTCTAAAATCGCCCAGACCTTTGATAAAACACATAACTCAGTATTTAATTAACAACTTGCTAAAGTTGTAACCAAAGTCGGCTAATTCTCTAACCAAAGTCGTAACAAAAATTCCCAAAATCTAGAACCCTAGATTATTGAAAGTCCAAAAAGTGCCAAAATAACCAATATCTATGATGAAATTTTACCTTAAAGGTCGAATTCGGAAGCTCTATGAGGGGAGATCGGACTTGAAGCTCTCTCGGTCTTTCTCTCTCTCTCTCTACAAAACTGTCTCTCTCTAGTTCGCAAGAAAGAAAGAAATTGACCGAATGAGAGAGAAGGAAAAAGAAGAAATAGACCGGAAGAGGAGAGACCCGGATGAGAGAGAAGGAAAAATACAAAAATATTAAAATAT
>OVBB01001112.1:0-15808 GCA_900406415.1 Isatis lusitanica
ATGTTGTTTTATATGCATGTTTACTAAAAATTGATTTTATGATTTATTAAACTAAGTTGATGTCATATATTAAGGTTTAGTTTTTAGGGTTTAGGGTTTATGATTACAAGATTGAGAAGAAATGAATGAAAAATAAGGATATAATAGGTTTTTTGTTATTTAATNTCTAGTGTGCTATCTTGGTGACAAAAATATGAAAGTGTGTCATTTTCAAGAATTGCCCATAAAAATATGCAACTAATTATAATTAAAAAAAATTAATTATAACAAAAAGGTAAAAAGTACCGGAAAAATAAAACTGACGAAAATAAAAGTAAATCCTAACATATGGGGCGGGGGAAAAAATACCTAGTTTACATAATCGAATATTCTAATGAAATCATTTTGTATAAATATGATAGTTAAATTATTCAATCTCTTATACGACAATAAAATTATTATGTCATGAACTTTTTCAACAAAAACACTAAACATGTAATATTTAAACTGAATGCACAAACCTACTTTTGAAATAATTGAACACAGAGTCAAGGCTACGCTTGTGTTGAATATTGGAAGTCAACGTTGTATTGTTGTTTTTTAACAGACTTTGAATTTAACCGAACGTTTCTTAGTTTTGTTTTCCCTTGTTTTAATTAAACTTGATTGAGATATTGACGTGTTTTGACTTGGTCATTTCATATATGTGAAACATTGGACTACATTACCAATAACAAATATATATTCCGACATTTTTCATTACGACTTTGGATATGGCTTCAGTAACAAAAAGAATTATGTATAGGCCGATCACTGTTCCTAACCCATTACAGTTTACATCCGCTGATTTGGATAATAACATTCGGTTGTCAAGTTTGCGGCCAAGTAAATAACCTTCCGCCTATCAAGCGGTGAAGCTACCCTACTTTTAAAAAGTTGATCGTACATGTTCCCGCTCACCGATTGGTCACTATGAAACCGGTCCAATAGATTGTAAAATTAAGAACAAAGTATCCTTGTCGCATCTCAATCTCAATCGTTGATTTGGACGCAATTTAAATTATGTATAACTTATCATAGGAAATATAAATCGCGTCGTAACAATTAACAAAGAATGAATGAGAATGACATCATTGCAAACTGATGCACCTATGATATCCTGTCGATTATATTGATATGCTATTCGGAATTTATATATGCCTAGATCAATAATGACTTATACTGTATATTCGTTTTGTTTTTTGCCGGCTGCCTAATTGATTAGATTGATATCCTGTCGAACTGGTAGCATTGTATATGATTTTACTTTATAGACAGAGATAAATGATAATTCTGTTTTCTGATTAGAAACATTATTGCAGCAAAATAATTATAGAACTACACATTTCAACGAAGGGAAAACCTTAATCTTGTAGTAAATAGTAAGCTACTTAGAATTATTTATCTTTCTTTCACACATGTTTTTTTTACTTAGTATTTTAGTAATATTTAATAATTCGAGCGTATCTCAATAACTATTTTCATTATCAATAACTCTCATTTTACCGAGGCGTAATTTCGGAGATGGTGCATTCGACATTCGACGACGATGATTCGGTATCACAAGCACTTCTTGCGACGCAATAAGCAGGTGGTCTAGGCTTGCGCATCGTCTCTGTTTCACTACCGAGCATCAAAACAACCCAAGACATGGTTGGTCTGTCCTCTGCATATTCTTGAACGCACGTGAGGCCAATTTGTATGCATCGTAAGATTTCAGCTGGCCGGTATGTTGGTGACGATGATGATAAATCTACAATATTCGGATCTACAACTTTATGCCCTGTCCCTTCCTCCAAATTCCTCCACACCTGTTCATGAAAAACCAGGCTTTTTAGTGTTTGATCAATCTCAATGAAGGAAGAACGAATTTGACTGGTTTACGCTTACGAAGTTGAGAAGATTACGATCCAAGTCCGAGCTGGTGAATCCTTTGCTCTTCCTGCCACTGATAATCTCAAGAAGCACTACCCCAAAGCTGAACACATCTGACTTTTCGGAGTATATCCCACCCATCGCGTATTCCGGAGCCATGTAGCCACTATAAAAAAAAACGAACAATTAAACTCAAAGTGTGGGTTACAAAAGATAATAATGATTTTTTTAAGAAGTTATTGATGGTGTTTTGATTGCTTACTAAGTTCCAACTATTCTCCTCGTAGTAGCTTCCTCCTCGTCCCTTGCAAAGATTCTGGCCATCCCGAAATCCGAAATCTTTGGGATCATATCTTTATCCAGCAAGATGTTGCTTGTTTTCAAGTCTCTGTGGATGATCCTACACCGCGAGTCTTGGTGAAGATATAGAAGTCCGCGAGCAATACCCTTGATAATATCGAATCTCTTTTTCCAATCTAGCTGAGAGCTTTTGGTTTTGTCTAAAATCACTCACAATTTATGATTCACAACCAAAACGGGTTAACTTGTATCCTAACATTCAACCTTAAAATAGAATAAAGCATTTAGAAAGACGAGGCACTAACCAAAGAGATAATAGTCTAGGCTTAAATTTTCCAGGTATTCATAGACCAAAATCTTCTCGTCCGCATCGGCATAACAACCAAGAAGTCGGACAAGGTTTATGTGCTGAAGCTTTGCAATCAGCTTCATCTCAGTCGCGAACTCAGTGGTCCCTTGAGTTGACACCTCCGATAATCTTTTCACAGCAATCTCTTCACCGTCAAGTAACCTTCCCTGTTACCACATATATCACTATTCAATAAACTTTTTCCCGGTGAAAAAACACTAAATATTTTTTCCAATCATTAATTTGGACCTTATAAACGGCACCAAAACCGCCTTCGCCGAGCTTGTTAGAGGTGGAGAAATCATCGGTCGCCATGGCAACAACGTCATATTCCATCAATGGCAGTTCGAGATCCTCTGTTGTGTCATCTGCCAGCAAATTGTGGCGTCTATGTCCGTATTCTGTTTTTCCAGATACGAAAACAACAGACAAAAATGATAAAGGTTAAAACTGGGAAAGATAACTAAAATCAAAATTTACGTACGAGAATAAAGAAATGAAGGTTACTCCCGTAAGGTTCTGCAATTGCTCTTGCTTGTTTACGTTTCCTCCATAAGAAAAAGATGATAAAACCCAGAAAAACCAAAACAGTGGCTGCAACACTCAGACCTATTGTCGTCCTAGTTTTCCCACTGTTGTTGTTATTCGCCTTCTCTGGAACTGTGAAAGTCATACCACCGTTATTCCGTTAATGTCACTCATCGTAACTGACGTGGCCCGATGAATCAATAAAACACATCACTTGTTTTTTGGTTTTAGACTTTTAGTCAAACTATAAATATAATTGGTTTGGACCTTTTTTTTTTTTTATTAAAGCAGTGGTTTTGTACCCAAAAATATAAGACCTTTATTGGGTGTTAGATCTATTAAATTTGAGATCCATAACTATAAAGTAAAAAATGTGGTAACCCTTAAAAAAAACTTAAAATTTAATGTAAATAAATACAGGTTAGTTAAAGTTTATTTATTACTTTTGTTTATTTTACTAGATTAACAAGTCTAAATGTTCGTAATTAGAAAAAAAATTGTAAACAATATTTTGTCTTTTTCCCCCTCGTACCTTTTTAACCGTATATTTTATGTTAAAATTCTAAAGCATTTGGACTCTCAAGATTTAAAAACTAATTTCATACTATTTTTGGAGTTAAGTATTTAATATTTTATTTTCGAAAAAATATTTTTCTGTTATTTTTTACTTTCTATGTTATTATTCTAAATATTTGTTTCAGACCAAAAGCAAAATTGATATAAATCCCACTCCCGATTAAGAAATCCCAAGAGCTTGGGATATCCACAATTTACGGATCCATATCGTTGCGTATAAAATATGGAACCGGAAGTTGAATGGGATGGAGGATATATATGATTTCTCTCTAATTCTAAGGAAAGAGCTTACCGAGATCAACAGCAGCCAATTTGACATAAAGATCTTGACCAGCATTGGCATAATTTCGGAGATCCTTGAGCTCATCGGTCCAAATCACACAACCCGATCCACCATCACGGATATCCGCATTCGCAAACGCAGTACAGTTACAATCCTTATGGCACCTCTCCTCGCATTCCTTCAAACCAATTTTCTTGTCCACAATCGTCTGAATAGTATCTGGCAACTTCATATTGCTCAGCCGGTAAAACCCATCTCCGCTGCAGCTCAACGGCGTCTTCCTTGCACACTCAGTGACCTCGTTATCCGACCGCCACTCTTGTGGCTCAAATCCTTTGATACAGTTACACGATGGCGACGTGTTGATGTCACAGTAACTGTAAGCAGGGCACCCCCAGTAAATATCGCAATCGTCCATTGATGAAAGCGAGAATAATTCCCATCCCGATGATGTCGGATTCCAAGTGGATAGTTGTAAGAACCCTTCCGAAGTCAATTTCCATCTCGAGTAGATATTCGGAGCGATGACTCTATAGGTGTAGACAATCTCATCTTTGTTCTCCATCACATTGTAAACAATGTTCACGTTTCTCCAGCTTAGCATTTCGTGTATGCTACTAAACCCTATTCCATCCCACGGACCACTCCGGAACATTTCAATATCCCCTCTCCGCATAAAAAGATCAGGTAACCCTCGAGTTTCGAGTTTGAACGAAAATTCCCCTCGTGACGGATCATATGAGTTCTTCCAGGATGTAAGATATCTGTTGTGTCCTGTTTTGAGATCCAAACCCAATTTCATTTCCGGGAGTAACGTATCTGTCGGGTAATCAAAGCTCTGCCACAATATCCCATCTTCCCCGTTGGTTTTGGAGTCTCTAAGCACGAAATTGCCATTAGGGAGAAGCTCTGCTACCACTGGAGATCTCAAAGCTCCAGTCAGATTCGTCGACCAGACAGGGATATTAGATTGATTGAGGAGGACAAGGTTAATACCGGAGATGTTAAGAGTTCCAGCAGAATTCGAGAGAGGAGTATCTCTGTTAGCAACCCACACATAGGTTCTTTCCGGGATTGTCTTGTACCAAATCCCGAGATACCAACGATCACTGTTTGGCAAACTTGCGGCGGGTTTGAAGAAACCAAGTTCGAATTCATCACCAAGAGAGACGATGGTTCGGTTGCTGTCGATTGACAGAGATTCTGTAGACGACAGAGTATTGGCATAGATCAAGAACGCAGGACGAGAAAACAGAATTGGGATAACATATACCAATAAGAATTTGTAAGAACTGTGGTAATTTGGTATTACACCTCTCATCTCTGTCCACCACTCTCACATATGCTATTCTCTTCTTTTTTCCCCTTATTCATATAACCTTTAGATATTGATTTCAGATTAATCTCACTTATGATCGTTGTTTCTAATTTATATTTGCATATGTTTCCTAAATTCATTTACTCCCAGCCGACAAGAAAATATAATTTTCAACATTTCATGACTTTTAGTCACTTCAATTAACTCATTTCAACCATTTGTTTTTGCTTTTGGTCAATAACTGACCAATAAATCTACATGTGAAATTAATTTTTTGTAACATGACATGTTCTGTTCATTAACCAACTATACTTATTTATCTTTTGTTTCTGTTTAATTATGTTTAGTGAGTACTTTTTATTAAATCAGGACTATGCTACAATAAGATGATCTGATATTTTGATGCATAAAATTCCTATTATTTAGGTTGAATTCTTCTAGATAGTTCATTTAGTTTTAGATCAATGCTAATTTTAACATGATAACTCAAAAATCAAAATCTAGACCTTAGACATTTCACGTGTGCAAGATGTTTGTAAAAATATTTGAACTAAACTTTCTTGAAATTATTATACCTAACTAAGGAAAGCTGATGAGTATGGTGATTGGTGATAAAATATACCTCATTTAAATGATTGTTAGGGAAATCGCGAACTATTTATACAATGTTGAGGTTAAGGGCGGGACGGCCATTCGACATCCTTCTGGTTTGACAAATTGTTAAATTTTGGTTGTTTGTTTGATATTGAAGGTTCATGAGGGACTATTGAGATGGATATTCCTCTTAAATCTTAATGCATCAGTTGCATCAGCATGGATTTCTTGTAGAAGACGTAGCCTCAGAGTGGGATATGGTAAACGCTATTGAAGAAGTCTTGGCAACACAAAGACAAAGAAAAGACACGGAAGCACAACACGCAACTTTTACGTGTTTACGTGCACACTGTGTATACGGTATACTTTTATAAACCTTACAAATACATGGACACATTGTACTTTTTTACACGTAAACACATAAACTCACAACTTTCATATGTTTATGTATTCACAACTTTTACGTGCTTATCTCTACCAAACACATAATAACTTTGTGGCTCTTTGACATGCAAACATATTACAACTTTTTAGCAAAAAAAAAAAAAAAAAAANTATATATATATATATAAACTTTACGTGTTTCCGCGTACGCAACTTTATTTTTATTTTTCTCCCATACGTTCCAGTCACGTGCGAATCGTATTATGTGGTTCTTCTATCCATGATCACATAAACACACAATATTTTTGTTTTCATGAGTATATATACACCACAACTTAACTACACCAAGAATAATGAAATATATAATTCATACCTTACACTAAGAATAGTCTAAGATAAATAATTCACATAAAATAATTATGAAGTCTACGACTTTGTTTATGGTTGCGTATGTTCTCATGATTTTTCTTTCATTTCATGTTTTAGGTAAGATACCAGCGCTTTTATTTTTTTATTCGTTTTACTTGCTAATTTTGATAACAGTGCAAATTGCTACTTATCATACAAAGCAGTTTTACTATATATAAAATACATAAAGCTATTTCACTTATATTTGAAGGGATTAGAACGTTTTCCTCTAATTGTAGAAACACAGCTTTTTGTGTCACGTATTGAGTATAATTATTATTACGATTATTAACTACCAGTCTACCAGAAAGCACACATACATGCATGTACAATCAACTGACATTTAATTTCTACTGTTAGGAGAGAAAACAAACTATAATTTTTTCTTGGTAAAGAAAAACAAACTATATTTTCTTAGTGAAAGAGAATGTTAAAGGTTACTGGATCATGGCTACTATCTTCACGGATTTTTTTTTCTTGACTTCCTATCCTCGGTTTGAGTAAGTTTTAAAATAACATATCAACATCCTTTAAGTTTTGATTGACTAATTGCCAAGATAAATAAGTCTTAAAGTGCTGTGATACACACAAATAAAGGAAGAAGAAGACGGTTTTAAGACATAGCTTTAACTTCAATTTGTTGCGGGAAATTTCTTGTTGTATATAAAATTTTGGGTTATCTTTTTGTATTTTTGAAAATCTAATTTTATTTTATCTGAAATTTAATATTTTAAGTGAATTTGATAAATAGCAAGAAATGAATATTTGTTAGGTAGTAGGCAAACTGTAAGAGTTGCTATTTCGAAAAAATTTAGCAACGGTAAAAATATAATATGATACTTTTTAACGAGCTTTTATTTTATTTTTGCTATTCTCGTTTATTATACAATCATTGAAATAAATATATGATAATAAAAAATTCCAAAATAATAGATCGTACATACATATAATTAATGGATACAAAATTCATTTGGTAAATGTTATATCTACATAGAAAAATAATATGACACAAAAGATATGTATTTCGTAACACTTAAATTATATCAGTTGTAATTAATAAATTGAACGTACATACATATAGATAATAAGCTTTTACCAAAATTAATCATTCCTTCCATAATACTTAAGATTGTTCAAAATAGTCAAAATTTCAGTATTTTTTACTGTAATCAGTTTTTTTCTTTGTTATTTTTTAATTCCATGTTTTTATTATCATTGAGCGCGAATTTTCAACGTTTATTTTTTTTTTTTGTATGTAAAACATAGATTTGGAAGCTCAAGACGTGTGCAAATGGCAGGGGAAACCCGACGCAAAAGAATGCCCTATTAACAGAAGCATGTGCGAAACTGAGTTTAGCGGTCCTGGAATAAAAGTTTCTCAATGCCAATGTTCATATCGTAGGCGTTTTCGAGTTTGCCGTTGTCTTGTTTGTAAAGATTTTCTATAACTTCATAATAAGAAACAATGTCTAATACTGACAAAAAAAAATTATGGTGTTGACATGTTAAATAATGGGTTTGTCAGCTTATTATCGAACTTCGTTACCTTTTTCTTCTATATATAATCAATACTGTCATGTAGTAGCTGGTAACGGTGTCAAAGTGGTTAGTGACCCACAGGTTCGGCCTATTCTAGTTTGCCATCAGCGCAGGCTCAAAGTTTTTAAAGGCTTTTAGACAAATATTTTTTAATTTTTTATAATATTTTTTTCAAAAACTATTCTGATATAAAAAATTTAAGAGAAATCTTTAAAATATTTTATATGCATTTTCATATATTTTGTTATGAAAATATATAACATTTAGTTAAATACATATATATATATATATATTTAAGCTTTTGTTTATTAAATTACCAAAAAATATATATTTCAGAAATTAACCAAAAAACCTAGATCTCATTGTTAGGATCTTACCACATAGGAGGATTTTGGTTAGTTTTTAAATTTTTTTAGTAGTTATTCAGTAAATTATCTATTAAAATTTAAAACTGATTTTTTCAAAACTAAAACTATCTTTTTTTCAAAACTGGGTCTGGGCCCCTAGTATGATGAGACCGCTGTCGCACTACTAGCCTCTTATCTAAGCCGGCACTGTCTGCGACTGCCATGAGATATGTCTGGACATAGAATTTGTACCCCATTAAGCAGCGAATTTTGTGGTCCAGCCCATCGTGGCTCACGGGTTTGACGGGCTGACCAGTTACGGGCTGGCGGATTCGGAGTTTTTCATTGCTTTCATCGCCATTGCAGCATGAGCTCAAAATCACCTGGCTTATTGTATTCTGCAATTCATCAGTGTAACCTCACAAACGATTGTATCAGGAAACCTTTAAGCACACAACTTACAGTAAAAGCAATACCTTTACGTTTAAAGATTGTTGATGTCTCGCATTGCAGAAGTGAGAAAGGTAGTCAGCGAGGCATGGAATAGTTGTCAAGGCCCATGTAAGGAATTTCTGGAAATTCTATTTCTAATCCGAAAACATAAGATCCCCAGAAATCTAAACTGTTTCAATTGACGATCCGATTTATCGAATTTTGATGTTTTGTGAGATAACTTTCAAAATTTCTGAAGTTGCAAACTATCAAATCATGATAAGAATCGAATTACTCGAAGGATTGAAAAGAAACAATGTTGGTCTGAGAATCGGCAAGCTTAGAGAAAGATCGTTAAATCAAAGGAGCCGCTTTGTTGATGCTAGAGATGTTAAAATAGGTATATTGGCCATTTAAACCTACCCTATTTACCCGTCGCATATGGTACTGTAGAAGATCCATCTCGACAACTCGGCCTCGTCTTGATTCAGCTTGGAATCGTCTCGGTCTCATCTCGGTTTGGATTGGTGGTTTCGTTCGATCCGCCAAGAAATTTGGTTCACCCAATTTTCACACTTAACAAGATTCACTTTACGGTAAGCTTCATGTCCAAGCCACCTTTCTCCTTCGGATCACGAGATAATGATCTTCAGAATCTTTGTCCATTATCAGTTCATCGCTTGTATGTACTCTGCTTCAGACTTCTGGTAGGTTTGTCTGAAGTGTGTTCTCTTGAGATTCTTTCTTCCACGTAAATGTTTTTATCACTAGATTCATATATTAAATCAAATTTAATCGATAGAACAATTATTTGGATAAATATTTTCTACCAGTTCAGTGTGACTTACATAAAAAAAAAAGCTTCATGTTTGTATATATTTAGTTAGCCACTTCGCACAAAGATTGATAAGATGAGAAATTAAATTCAAGCTACAAAACCCAAAAGAACCTCTAGCTAAGGTTATAGTAATAGTCTAACGAGAAACTGAAAGGAGGCCAGTTGAGTTGGTCCTTTATCATTTTGAGAAAATTCGAGTAATATGCATATCACGTAAACATGTTATGGCCCTAAGAAGACTATCATCTCTGCATGAAATGATGAGACACTTCGTCTATCCACCTTAACACCATTGGTGCATTATCCCCAATCATATCTCACCAACTATTCGAGACCACTGGCCCTTAATCGATCTATCCACAAGCATCGCTTTGGCAGATGGGAATACGGTTGGGCTCAGAGGATACTCTAGGGATGATCTGTGACTGGAATTCTATCACTTTTTTGCACTCCTTTTGGTTTTATATTAGTCAACCCTTCAATGTGTTTATTGAACTCCATTCAAATGGAAGTGTTGTATGATTGCGTGTCTTGCTTCCGTTTTCCCCTGATGGTACACTAAAAAGTTTCATACGATACAAAACCTTCGATTCGAAGGACTATGCAGAAAAAACTAACAAACAATAAGTGCAATGAATCCTTTCTATAAAGATGGAGAAGACTTTCAATAGGTGTTTTTTTTGTTTTTCCTAAATCAAAAGTTTTGACTATTTTCATTGAATTATTAGATTACACTGCTATATATAATTAAAGTGAAGCTCGCCATTGTATCGACGCTTATCACAAATGAATATACAAATCAACAAGATTACTTTTGTCGATACGTAACACTATTTCTTATGATCAGTAACAATCAGTATTCTCATAATTTATGAGTAACCAATCCATATAAAACGGAAGACTTATATATTACTTTGACAATGGTTGTTCAAGGTAATATATTAGCTTATTTTGGTTTCTATTGGTTACTCACAAAATCTGAAACCATTGATTGTTACTGATCGTACAAACTAGTATATAACGATAACACAAGAAATAGAAAACAAAGAATAGCCCTTTCTGATATTTTCGTGGATTAAAATATAAACTTAACTTGTTTACTAAAATTGTCCATAGTATGAGGTATAGTATACTACACCTCATACTAAGAACAATTTAAGGGAACAAGTTAATCTTTATTATATAAAAACAGTCTTCCACCAAATACTACTATATACACATAAATATGTGTACACTGTAAACGAAGACATGAAGTTAGGAACACATAATCACGTAAAATGTGTGTTAATTTTGTATCAGTTATAAGAAAACATGAAAGTTAGGAACACATTGTGCGTGTTTACGTCGTTACGTGTAAAACATATGAATTGACCAAATAATGCATGTAAGTGTAACTGTATGATGTATAGATAAACACAAAAAATTGTAGAGTTTACGGATCAAAAAACAAAATTTACTAGGTGGTGGCCAGTAAATCGAGATATACAGTGCACAAAAAAAAAAAATAATATAATGATTATTGATCACTAAAAATGTTAGACAAAATTGTTAAAAGAAATAATTAACAGGTGAAACAGAAACAATTCTGAGAAAAATACATTTTCCATTAGTATTTTAGTTAGAAAATTTAACAATTAAAAAAAAGAGTAAAGTTACCTAAATTCTATTGGTCTCCTGGGTTGATTATCCTAGGTAAGAAATTTTTGTCTATATACAAAATATATATTCTATGCTTATTGGTAACTTTTTTTCACAGTTTTCTTATAAAATAAAATATATTATTTGCTCTTTCCTCCTTACAATTAAGGTAACATTTATTTTGTTTCCTCCATATTATGTATTTTCCTTAATTTATGTTACAGTTTTCAGGTAAATATAAAAAATTATGTTAATAAATGAAGGAAAATTACCATTTTAACATTTTAGTTAAATTTTTTGTTCATATTGGCAATTCTAAAAAATGACACACTTTAATATTTTTGTCACAAAATAGCACATCAAATTAAAAATAACAAAAATAGCATTATTTAGAAAAGAAAAAGACTATTATACCTTTAATTCTTATTTTTTTTCTTCTAAATCTTGTAACCCTAAACCCTAACCCCTAAATTCTAAACTCTAGTTAGTGATTTGTGAACCCAAACTCATTAGTATAATACATTTTAAAATGATTAAAATATGTTCTTATTGACATTTTCATCCTACTATGTTATTTTGTGACAAAAACATGTAAATGTGATATTTGAGGATATTCCTCTATTTAGAATCTATACATAATATTATTGTTTTATTAAACATTTTATATATTAAATGTTTAGAAAATAACATTTTATTATAAAAATATTCATTTTAGTATAGTAGTATGAAATGACAAACTAAATCATTTTTAAAGACATATTTTATCCATTTATAATTTTATATCTACTTTTTTACCTTTTTATATTACTTTAGTATTATTATTATTATTTATACCGCTACAGTATTACCAATCTGAGTTATAATCAATTTTACTAACAGGTCTTATTGATGAACAAAAATAGAACGGTCGTATTAGCTGTTAGTTTCCATTAGTGCAAAACTGTAAGAATATACGGTTAGCTTCCGTTAGTCAAAGTGGTGTGAAAAAATTGGGAATATCGTTTTTACTGTAGCATTTGAAAACATTTTGGGACTTTTCGTGATTGGTAACAATAAAAGCAGTATACCTCCAATCACATCAGTTAGAGGTTACTAATTAAAGCCAACAATTATCTTTTACAATTTTACACTATCTTTGACAGCTTACAGCTTCCGAATGAATAGTAAAATACATGTTCCACTTTCCCTAAAAACTTCCGATAACCGGTAAAATACCTTTGGCTTTTGTTAACAAATCAGATCCACTAAAAGAATAGGCACATACATCCGAACTCCGAAACGAGTCATGCAGTTTTGCTTTGCACTTATGGCAAGTCTTAAGTGTTTTGTAAAATTTATGTGTTCTTCTAGGTCGAACATGACAAAAAGAAGAAAAAAAAACCTGATCTCCATTTATACAAAAACATAACTTTTTTTTTTTTACTGATCGGCATTTTTTCTTCTTTTCTTTTTCTGTTTTTTGTTTGTCTTCAATATCTTTCTATATTTTTTTTCTCTTATTTTCTCTTCTGATCGACATTTTTTCTTTTACTCGATATATACTATTTTACTCGTCAATGACGAGTCGTCATATCTGTCGGTCTAAAGATAATATATGCCTTAGCTTATTGTTAGGACAAAGTCCATCACCAACATCAACCACAGTCATAATTTTTAAAACTTCACTAATCGTACCAAAATCTGTATTTAAATCAGCCTATTTCTAAAAATTATAAACGTTAATTGTGAGATTTGAGATGTTCACCTTGTTAATTGGTAATTAATGGCAGACTTGATATAGTGGTAATATGTGGGTACTAGAATCACCATAAGCACTTGGATTATATGTGACATAAATCTTGTTGAGTTTTGTTGTATATGTGATAATCTTCCAAAATATTGGACTAACAGGAATAAAAATGCTAGAAGTATGTCCAACATAGTTTGGATGCTTAAAGTAAAAATGCTTAATTAGATTAGGTCCAACCTTGTTTTAAAGTCAATGCGTATTTATGAGACGTGAATCATGTGATGTGCCTAAATTACGAAGAAGAAGAAGTGTTGGTGGAGAAGGGGAGAAGGAAACTTACGTTTTGCAGTTAAGTCGAAACCGAAGCTTTAACCTGTATTACATCTTTTATACTGGATGACTGTGGTTGCAGAGTAGAGGTGGGGATGTGGTTTTTCAGTTATGGAGGTTGAGAAGATCATGGAGTGTAGGTAAGCGTCGGTTTTTTTTCTTTTTAATAAAGTGATTCAGTTTTTTTTTTAGTTAACGTAGATCGGATATTTTTATGCTAAAGCTCCAGTTTTCTTAAAAAAAATTAAAGAAAAAAGAAAAAGAAATTTTTGGAGGACAGGTGTCAGACCCACATCGTGCAACTGACTTCTGTTTTATAGATATAAGATATAACAGATTATTAGACAATTCCTCTGATGATATATGGTTACATTTAATTTATAAATTTATAATAGACTAGATTTTATCAATCTAGGCCGGACCCGATAAAAAGGGCAATTAGGGCTTCACGACGATAGAGAGGAGAGAAAGAAGGTTAGAAACTCGGAACAGTACGATCTAACATCTCTGAGAAGAGTACGATCCACTTGTAAAACATGGGACGATTTATCCAAAACTCTGATTTTGGGCCAAAAAGCAATAAAGAAACCGTTTATGGCATTCAGGGCTGTAAATAGTAGAGTATGGTCATTGAGATTCGAACTCCATGGAATCCGCAATGGAAACTTCGACGAAGACTTGGCTGAGCTAAAGCAAGTAAGTATACCTGATCATCGTCAACTCAAGATATCTCAAGTCTTTCACTGCGACGGCTTATTGTTATGCGTCCCCACAGACGACTCGAAGCTTTTGGTGTGGAACCCGTATCTAGGGCAAGCCAGATGGCTCCCACCTAGATCCCGAGACGGTTACTATAGAACAAGAGACATGCATGCTGTCGGATACGATGACGACAATAGCAACCGTAACCACAAGATCCTCAGGTTTTCCACAATATCTTTGAAGGGAAATACTTACTTTTGCGGTCAGGAGATAGAAAAAGAGGAAACAAAGCATTATTTAGTTTGTTTTGATTTTACAAGAGAGAGATTTTGACCGCGCCTGCCTCTGCCTCAACCTCGTTACGATTGTTTTTTCGCTATTAGGACTTTATCTAATGTTGGAGATGAGAAGCTCGCTTTGTTATACAGCTACTACGATTATTGTAACACAATAGTGATTTGGATTACCACCAAGATTGAGCCCAACGAGGTATTGTGGAGCAATTTTTTGACAATGGATATGGAACTTTACTTTCATATGGTTGGAGCTTCTTCATTGATGAGGAGAAGAAAGTCGCTCTGCTTTTCAATGTACAATCTAGAGAAGGCCGTCACTACCATATGGCTTACAATGGAGAAGATGGATTCTTTAGACCTGTCAACATGGGAGAAGCTCGGTGTCCCATGTGGGATTTTTCGAGAATTGTGTGCTCTTCTTATGTTCCAAGTTTAGTGAAACCGCAAGTTTAGTCCAATTTCAATACTTTATTCGTTATCTTGTTTTGAGAAAGACTGCTATTACATCGAAAAATGATAGTTTGATAGAATTAGTATGATACTTAAGATACTTTTCTTTTACCCCCGGTCGAGTGTTTGAAAATCCAGAAATCTTCGTTCATCCCTTTTGTTTTAAATCTTGAAGTTATATGATACACGAGTTTTAAACCCTACAAGTGCATAGAAAATCGTAGTAGTACTTAGGGGTCGATCTCACGAAGACCAAGTATCACATTATGGTTTTATAAGCTAGATTTAAAGCTAAGACAGATCAATATGGTTTGTTTTCGTTGGTAGCAAGAAACTAATCAAAAATCGGATGTAAAAACAATATTAAGCAAGCGTTATGTCAAGGAATTTCGCAGGCAATTCAGAGCAATGGATCAAACAACTATTCATGCAATGATTAAGCACAAGTCTAGAAATCAAACATAAAGATAATATCAATCCACTCTCGTGGCATCAATAACTTTATCTAATAACCTAAAATCCTAACTCTCGTTGGTTTTAGAAATCGCAGACAAGCATTAAGGATAGGTTTGATTTGTTCACAATTCTCCTACACATCTACTCTCGCAGGCATAGATTAAATTGCTCACCAATGTTCTTTCTAGCAACCTAGCAACTCTCGCTATCTAAGTTAAACCTAATATCATAAAATCAAGTGATCAATTCGATTTAAGCATTAAGAACAACAAGGGTGAAGACATCGATTGAATAACCTATTTGTGTTTAATCCCTTACCTCATGAATTCCTTTGAAAACATTAACCTAACTAAGAGATCTACTCAAACATGAATAAAGAAAACATAGCAATTGAATTAAAAGAATGCATTAATAATAA